>JAQFYC010004324.1:0-17569 GCA_034694165.1 Tomocerus mixtus | reverse complement strand
ATCATTGCATTACTCGACTTCTTTCTTGTTTAACATTCGGCATACAATAATAATAATAATATCCTTCTGACATGAAATACTTGACTTGTTATCTTATATAGGAAGTACTTTATAATATCCTATGCTAGCCTTAGCGTTCCTTTAAAATAGAAAAACTTTAATGCCTTTTCTATACATTAACTCCTATGCTCTCGCTCTCTAGGTTTATGTAGGAGTATCTATAGAAAATCGTTAAGAGAAGCCTTCTTATAGAAAAAATTTAATATTCCAGTATATAAGGTCAATATACCAAATACTACATGTGGTAACTGCGCACTTAAATGAATCCCGTAGTTTTGAGGTATTATTCCTTCAGTTTATTGCATACCCGCTTCCTCGCCCGCCCCCAAAACATCTCTGTACACTCTGTACAGTGTACAGCATAGTACCTTCTTATAAATACTTTAAGAGTAAATATACCTACTATAGGCACATATTTACTATGTAATGATTTTGCACAAACAACAAACAGCCATAGCATAGCAAACTTTTCCTAATTCTTTTTATCATACTAATACCTACGTATTGAAAATCGACATATTTTAATATAACAAGGATTTATATTATTTTTCTCGTGAGCATAATATACAGTAGAAAGCAAATTTTACGCATCACATCAGACCATATAATATGTAATCTGTGCCTTACCAAGTGTAAGATAAGTACCGTGATTCGCGTTATAGTATACTTAAATGAAAAGGGAACAAACCGTTTCGTTCAATTTATTTCCTTCACCTTTGAGATGGTTTTGAATGTATTTTTAATGGGATTTCCTAGAAGTGCTTCTCAAAATGTGAGTAAATATAGATATAAAATCCTAGGTGATATTTTTATATAATGATATATAGTTCCTATGTGTGTGCCTAATTTTATTTTATTTCGTTTTCTTGCGAATGCATGCAAACGTCCTGTTATGTTTGGTTTCCGTTATGGTAGCTAATAATAATAACATTTCTACTGCCTAACTAATATAAATGTATATGGCCAAAACTTAAAAACAAAATTGTATTAGCTAACCTTACACGTATAGACAGTAGAGTATAAGGATAGGAAAGTTTAAGGTTCAAGTTAAAGGATCCTTTTCTGTTGGTTTGGTTTGGTTTGGCCAGGAACGCCAAGGAAAGCAAACCACCGAGCATAGCAGTGGAGTGGAGCACATGGCGTTTACTTTTATTTCGTATCCCATGCATCCTAATCCATTCATTTGAAAAAACTCATTGACTGACGAGGCAGATTTCCATCCGGTGCACAATTGTGTGAAATGCTTTCGGTAGCAATAACTATAGCGAAGGACAGGACAAGTCCGAAAATCATTTGGACTTTTTGTTTGCTTCGCTTTACTTTTACTTGCACTGATTGGGTATATATCCTACATTGTACAGTAACATGCATAAATATTAAGATTCAATGGCAATTCCATGAAGCCCAATAATAAAGGATACAATAAATGCATACCTAGAAGCATTAAAGTTCAGATTGTCAATAAGAACATTTCTATTGTCTGCAAGGTACTAAGGTCTCACTTTTAGTATTGTATTGGTAGATGAAATGAGATGCATCGTATGTATATAGGTATGTAAGATGGTTATGTGCAAAGAATTTATGTTTACTATGTATTGCGGAATCATTTCATGTAGGAAAACTAACAATAGAGATCACTATTAAAGAATTCCCGAGAAAATGGTGAATGTTATGTAATTTAACAACATGTGAATTGTATATAGAGTGTACACAATGACATTCATAAAGTAAATGATACGGAATGTCTTAAGAAAAGGGCTAATAAGTTTATGTTGGCATGTACTACGTGTTAATAGATAAATATGGTTGAATTAGTCAGTGTCAAGAAAACATTTGGCTGTCTATTGTATTGTACGTACATATTGCACTATTTATCTTTAGGTAGGTTGTAGGTACTATTTAGTTGTTTGCAAAGATAAATGTTAAATACTACATAATACATACCTTGACTATATAGTGGAAGAAATGGATAAAGAATAAGTTCCTTTCGTTATAAATGGGATATGAGGAGGTGATGAATGAAATTCGAAATGCAGAAGAGTGTTTGCAAGAGTAAGAGATAAAGAAAGCAACAAGTTTGGCAGAAAGTGCTCTTACGATTAGTAGAGATATAGATATAGACTTATAGGACATATTTTATAGAAAGGTATGTATAGTATAGAGGCTACTACTTATCACAAGCACAGCTGGCTTTTTGAACCCGGACACTGTGGGGTGGCTTTCGTCAAGTTGTCACATTGTCTTTGCTCGATGTCTTTTTGGTCTTTATTATGAGATCAGGGGAATGAGGGAGAATGGAGTTCGTGTGTGTGTGTTGAAATAAACGAGACTCCTCCTCTTGACTCACATTGGCTTTTTATGCGATTAAAAGTTCCTCCCCGGATGTGGGTGTGGTCCAGTTTCGCATGGTCATTACGGAGGTTCTTGATATGTTGATGATAATACGCCTGGCTTGGCCACTAAAATCATACCTTATGATTATGATTATGGAAAAGGATTAGCTAATCCTTATAGGACAAAAAATACTAATCCGTACTTAGGTATTCCATATCACATACCATAAGTAACTACTAGAACTTGTGTAATTTACAATTATGTTCTGTATTTACCTTATATCAAAATATCAAGGTTTGCCTAAGTATAAGTACATAAATTCTAAATCTATGACTACACAAGTGTACATACTACATACCTAAATACTAAATACTACATAATATTTAATAGTCTCAGTTGCATTGCCATAATTTAAATAAATTAACGTTAGTTAATGCTTTGTCAGACAAGTTTGGTTAACTTTGCTTGCTTTGACTTGTCTTCGCTATTTTATTTTATGAACTATCTGGACATACATATGTACCTACGTGATATGATGGGCGATGACTTTGACTCAAATGGCTCAATTTGGTATGAAAGAAATGACAAAAGGCTGAAATATTCAAATATTAATATGCACTGTGTAGTGTACTGTATGTATAAATACTTGCTGTGTACTTATTTACATACTTACTTATTATACATAACACACATGCATGAAATACTGAAATACCTTACATGTATACTAAGTATATAATAAAATGCAATGCAGGTATGTCTCAATGTTCACATATTTAATATTTCTGGACAGCTGAAGAATAAAATCCAATAAGAAGATGGCTTCACACAAAAAGTCAGTTGAAGTGAAATAGTCCAGTCCAGAGTTTCGAAAGAGTTGAGTTGAAACTTTTATGAGTGGTGATCATGCTGTGAGACATTTTTGAGGGACAATAAATGACATACTCGTTTTATACGATAGAAAGAGAGGACGGAGACGTAATGGGATGGAATTCTTCAAATGGACACTTAAGTTTTTGCTCAGTCAATCCTTTCTCTCATCATAATATTATTTGTTGTCTATGATGTTTGTAGGTACAGATAGAGTCCAACTCCAACCAAAATGGAAAATAAAATGAAATGAATGTCTAAACTTTGTTATATAATAAATATGTGCAAGTATAGCTATATATGTGGACTATACACTCTAAACGTCCTTATACTTATAGCTACCTACCTGGAATTTAATGTCTTTTTCATTTATTAGTGAATGTAATAGATAGAAGAGATGTTTATGGATTTAGAGGATGGTTATAGATAAAGAAGTGCTTTAGTTTGATAGGCTTTATGTAGAATGAGTTGGTATGTAGTATGTACTTATCTTATATTAGTTGTATTGTTTCGTGCTCTATTGTGTATCACGTATTGAAGAATGGAATGAAATAAAAAGAAAGTAAAGCAAGCAAGGGTTGAGGATGGAGCATTGAAGTTAAAGTTGAATTTTAACTGATGGGTTGATGGGGCTGATTTTATATTTCCGAGAACATGGAAAAGGTTTAAATCCTTTATGAAGATGAGGGCTTTAGTTTCATTTTAGTGTTCTCTCTCTGATTGACGATCAGTTGAGTGGAGTTCAAACTGCTGTGTATGTATAAGTGTATACGCTGATGATCTTGACTTGACTTGACCAACACAACATAACAAAATAACAAAAAAGAAGAGAGTAAATATACTATATGGACTTTTAGATAGATAGATAGATTTGTATATTGTTCGTTTGGTGATCTGATAGAGATGATGATGAGTATATGCTCTTCTGCGTTATGTTATGAATATAAATATAAATATCTCCTGAACTTAATGTTTGCATACCTGTGTATGTGTAGAGTGTAGGTAGATAGATACTTAAATGTAAAACTAATACAGATAGCTGTTGTAAATATGTATGTAATTCGTTTTTGTTTTGTGATAATTTGGTTTGGCTTGCTCCGCCGTTTGGATACGTATAAATGTAATGACTGTGATTGTATGAGTATAAGTTGGTTCTATATTATTGTACTTATATGAAAAAGATTAAATGAACCGAAGAAATAACGAAGAAGGCACATTTATTTTAATGTGGAATTTTTTATTCAACTTGTTATAAAGAAGACAATGGAGATAGCTGAGTTGAGAATAGGATGGATGGATATATAGGTCATAAATTAGGGTGGGTTTCACTTGGCTTAAGACCTTGTCGTAAATCAAGCCATTGCCATTATTCCTTCCACAAAGCTACCTTTAGAACATCCATTTGCATTTATTTAATCCATTCCATTTCACCTGGATGTAGTAATACTTAAGTAATCATATAATAGTAGCCTAAGTATCCTCCTATATGTACATATAGAACAATTCTACCCAATTTGGAAAAGATTGGACTTTTTAATCACTTCTATTTAATATCCTTCACATATTAACAATCCCACTATAATATTAAAACTACCTACTTACTTTTATACTTACGAACAACATGTACTACTCAAAAGCGAGACCTACAGTCCAGAACATAGTGAGGCATCAAGTATAGTCCAGTAACCAAATAGCATTGTGTTTTCTGTCTTTCTGTAACAGAACGGCCAACTAAGAACTTCTCTTTTGTTTTTATTTTATGTAGGTACATAACAGATAGACACTTTTCTTGCATTATTATATAGTTTAGCAGAAAGAGCAGTGTAAATATGTACTTATTACATTTGCTATCTTCTCATTACACTTTTACACTCCTAAGTATGTGTATTTACCTACTGCCTTTTCAGTTGAGTGGACTGGACTTGATGTTGTGTACGTGAAAGCAACTTTTTGCAATAGTTACTTAAGTTAAGTTGAAGTTGGCGTGAGTGCAACAGTAACACTTGCATAAATCGATGATATCTCGACAAGGTTATAATTGTTGAGCATGTATTTCATATTTAATTGATAGTGGAATGGAATGGAATGGAAATTGCTACTACAGTATTAAGAACTCAAATTATATGTTACTGAATTCGTATACGTACTATAAACCATTTTATGGTACGTTACTTTACTTTAGTAAAAATTAAATTAGCAACGCTACGAGCTCCAGCTGGAGGCAATGCGATGTGGAAGGGAATAAGTCTCTATTTGTACCAAGATACATTTTATTGTTTTTTTTTTCTACTGGAGCCTATTGTTCTATGGTCTACTATTGTACTGTACTATATGTAGTAGCTGCTAACATACATAAGTCAAGTTAATTTCTTCATTTCCTATTCTCATAACAATAAAATTTTATTTGTGCTATTTCTTTGATTTGTGTAGATTAAAGATAATTTTTGTGCTTTTTTAAGATTTCAGTTTAATTCCAGTTTCTTTATGCTATTCATATAATGAAATAATATTATTACATTGCATATAGGTTCGTAAAGTCCACTGCATGCCTGGATATATATATTATATATTTAGTAGTTATATATGTTTAGTTGTACAGTTGCAATGTGTTCTGTATCTTGAAAGACATTAATAACTTGTAGTTATATAAAATTGTAGGTGGTTAGTCCTGTTCTTGTAACTAATACGTGAGTCATTCTCCATGTATTTTCTATATTAGAGTGAATTCGAGGTAGAGGCACGTTTGGTTGTGATGATTTAGAAAAATTAATGACCAGCTGAAGAAGTGAAGAAGGCTAAAGCTACGAAGCAAATGTATTTATGTATTTATAAAGGGGGGAAGGAAGAAGGAAAGGAGAGTCATGTCATACATCAAAGTTGCGGATGCTGTTTGAATCGGAAAACCTTGGAATGTGTCGAAGATTTCTCGTCCTGTAAATGAATCGAGTAGTCACTAAAGGAAAGAAGATCGGTTGAAAATATAAGACAAGAGTTCATTTGATTTGAGAAATATCTGTAGTTAGTAGTTAGATATTATTGAGGAGAGTAGAAGTAGAGTGTGTGGTAAAGCTGAAGGTTTATGTAGTATACATACATGCGTGGGTGCCTTGCCTTGGCTATAGAAAAAGGGGATGAGGGATCTGACTGATTCTTGAAATATACTTAAGAATATCTTCGGAAACCGTCCGTTAGTTCATTTCATTACATTACATTAGTTTGGATATTGAATAGCGGGATCTGTTCTCTTATTTTCTGAATGTTTGTCTCTCGTTTATTTTCTAGCATTAAACTATGCGAGGAGGGAGTTTTCTATAAGAAGGCAATGAATGACTTCAAGACATTCATTAGCAACCGAATCGGCGTGATTGATTCCATTCCATCTGTTCCCTAATGACAATTTTTCCTCAAAACTGAAAGCGAGGGAGAGGGAATCTTAATTTTAAACCAAAGTTTTCGACTCAAGGAGGGGAGATGAAGGAAAACGCAGTTAGATCTCAAATAGATATCTACACACATCTCCTCTACTTATTTACATTTTCTTTAAATCCAATTTCACACAGTTTCAACTACAACGGAATGAATTCTCGCTTCTTCTCAATTGAAATAGGAGAAATACTAGAGCTACCCTAACTAAATTTTCTTACATTTCTATGTACAAACTAAAAGAAATACCAAAAATACGAAATGAACTAAAATCCCATAAGGCACAACATTACATCTTCCTTATAGGTATATATTCTGACTGAGAGTTAAAACTAAAGGAAGAAAGTGTACATATAATGTGTGCATAAGAAAGGTATGTAAATATAGAATTGTTTTGCTTTAGAGTGCATCAAGTGTTGTGTTGTGCATTAAAGAAGCGTTAGCGTAGGCAAGGCAGAGAAGTCAAGAAACTACCTATACCTATGCATGGATCTTTGCAGTATGTTAGGACAAGATCTGGAGTAAAACTGAGAAAAACACTTTCTGTGAAACACATGCAATCTTTAAGGCTATATTTCTCTATTTACTTTCTTTCCAACATTATTACATTTCTTGTACTCTATATAAGTTTCTTCTACTATAGTATACCTCATGGATAGTATTCCCTTATTAATACTTAAACTAAAAGTACATTAGATGGATAATATAATCAGTGCACAACGTGCCGAGTGCCGAGACAAACTGTTCACTGAAGTGATTTGATGTAGTCTACGTTCCAGATATATTATTTTCACTTTCCTTATATGTAATGTTATAGTATTACATTAAAATACGAAGGAAGGAATCACATCACATCACCACATTTTCTTTTGGGGGAAATTGAAGAGCTTTCGACCCAAAAATCATGTTTCCGGTCCAGATGCAGCTTCCAAATCTATCCACACATTTTTTCAATCCCAGTTCAGTCTCTATTTATTAGTATGAAATAAATCTCCGCTACTATTCTACCTATAATACTATATTAGGGATTTATCTACATTGACAGAAATGAAGGAGACAGATTTTTCAAAGACATAAGAAAGTAGCCTTAATATTAGTTAGCTTATCAGTACTTAAAATTACATATACCTTTCTTGAACTGAACTACATATTATGGTTGTAATATTGTTATATGAAATTGAACACGAGTGAATTGGATTTTAGCTTGAAACATGCTTATATGTACAGCACAGCCACTCATCCGTAGTAAAAACTTTGTCGACGACTCTATCCATCCATTCTTTTCATGACTTAATTCCCTTCAAATGGCTCGACAAATCCAACTAACAGCCAGAAAACATTTGCTACATATCTAATGTAAGTACCTACTGCCTACTGCACTACTTACCCTTGTCTTAGGTCTGGATGCATTTCTAGTAGCTATCTATCTACTTCTAAACATAATGGTGTAATAAAGCTCACTATAAGTACTTAGAATAAATATCGACATGGCGCAATTGTCGTCTTTATACCAAATATTCCTTTAGGGAGTGTTATTTGGATAATGTTTCTCAAATATCTACATACTTTGTCTCATCCTTATTGTACCTATCATGCTGACATTTAAACTTCCTCTGAAAGTAATAATAATTCAATTTGGCCCACATGTCCAAAGAAGAGAATGCTCATTGTACTTATTTATTGATGGAAGCCTAACTAAAATGACAGCTAGGGATTTCTGCTCTGAATTTGAATGAAGAAAGAATGAAATGAAATAAGGGTGGGGCTCCTCCCCATTAGTATTTACATTAAAGGACCAATCAAATAACATACATTTTAATGATTTTACTTGTAATTTATTAATTATTTACATTATCTGTAGATTTTTCTTTGGAAAACAGTTTTAGTACTATTTGTACAAATATATCAACATAAATTCAAATTACAAATACTATTAGCGCATCAGTATACCTAATACTATACCATGCCTATTTATGTATGTGGACGTTAGGTAGGTTGATATTACAGTACTAAACTCATAATTAGTTATTAGTGCAAATGAAGTTCCCAAATTGAACATACCAGAAAATTAATGATTCCCTCCCGAGAAGTGCTATATATAATATGTACTATAGAAGGAAAATTAGTAAAGTATAAATAAATAATATAAAATGCAAAAATGTGGGCACGTAATGTTACATTTATTTGTTTCTGAATGTCTAATAAGTAGCTGTAAATGGAAAGGGGAAATCCAGTGTAATTAAGATTCAGATTAAGGATAATAACAAAGCAGGGAACAACGACTGTATTTAGAGTAAGAGAATAACAACCTACGCTTGTAGTCTATTATAGACAATTTCGTCATGTCCTCAATATTAAATGTTCAGTTCAACCAACCAACAAGAGCTTATGAAAATATTAAAGTATTGTTTATTGTATTGATGTTGGCTTGAATTGGCCAGTATCATGTATCACACTGTGGTATATGGTATTTAGAATTTAGATGAACCCATTTAAATGTAATATAAGCACAGATAGTAGACAATATCCACCATATACCTAACCAAAGCTCTACAATTGTAATAAGGAGGAGGCGGCTAAGCTTCGTTACGTTCGTTCACTTCGTATTAATATAATACCGTAATGCTCGTCTGAATGCATTAATATGCTTAAAATAAATATAAACCTATGAAATTAGTTACTCTACTTATTTAGAATAGTAGAGCTAAATAAGTTAATTTGAATATTGAACGGAGAGACTGTTATTATGGCTCTACACTCTATTTAGCTAGCATTATTTACATATTATGGGGATACACTTCTAATGTACTATGTAGTTTACGGGTTTGCGGACACGTCGTCGACGAGCAACTCGCACTACGAACAACTCGTCGACAAAAGTGGTTTGCACTTTTGGATTTAATGATTATATTATGACAATATAATACATTTGTCCTATTGTTACACAGATGTAATGTAATTGTATCTATTCTGACGTGTATGTCACAAAACATACAAACAACGTACATTATGTGCTTGGGCATCCTGTTGTATCTGTATAATAAAGTTTATGTATGTGCCAGAATATTTGTACGTGGTATATGATTTTTCCTTAGAAGCATTTATAGGTATTCCTAAATGTTACTTAGTATTATGATGATGATGAGATGAAACGATATCAGTCAGGCCAAGCCAGCTAAAGTTTAAACTGAGCTCATCTCATTTGAATCCCAAATGAGGATATCATCGGCTTGGCGAGGAGAAAAGCCGCCTGACTTGGTTATCTGCTGTTTGACATGACTTTGTTCACTAATATGCCTTTCTTAGCCGCTGCTTGGTATGACATGGCTAGGCATGGCATGGCATGTGATGATGAGATGATGATTATTGTTATTACGAATGTAATAGAGATGTTTCTATTTCATATTTTAGTTTCTGTCTGCTCTACGCACACATAAATACACCTTACCATATATTTACTACCTACTGTCTCCACTAATATAACAAAGAAAGATTTCATAAGTATTTGAAAACATTTATGTCTACAGTCTACGTAATATGGAGATGCAGATTTGTTGATGCATCATATTAAATGCAAATGAATTTCTGCATTTTAATTTATGTATACTAAAAGCATTTACACGTGTATTACATTCTCAATATTCTCAATATTGACGTTTCTGCGTTTGAAATTCAAAAATTGAATAGGAACTGTGTGTATCAGTATGTTGTTGATGAGAAACACGAAGTTGTAACCTGTTGTTGCAGTGCATGATGAAATCGGTCTGCAATTGAATCGAATATCAATGATTTTGACGTGTTTTTTGGCTTGAATGAGTGTATGTACTAATATGGTCCTATTTATTATTGTTATGATCTTATGATGATGTTCACAAATTGAAATAATTTTCGATTTAGCATTGTAATCATAAAATGCAAGATAGTTCACTCGTTCACTGTATCTGTATAAGTGCAATTAGGTTTGGATTAGCCTCCCCCTGAGACATACAGTGAGTTGGGGATGGCTATGTCAATATAATGTAAATACAGTACAGCAGTGTAGGTTCTTAAATGATGTAGAGCTTTGTTCGTAAAGAATCGTACTGCTGCCTTTGGCTATAAAAATTTAAAGAAAAAACTGAAATTCATACACTTGTTTTGCCATCACGGTATGATATGAATTAGTAATATGTTTGGGTTTATTTAATAGCGATCCAGATGGATAAACATGACTAATTCATAAAAATGTACATGGATAGTTAAAGAGATGAGTTTAATGTTTCAGCACAAGATTTACGAAGACAGATAGAGAGACCGGGATATAAGTAGTAATACTGATATGGCTAAGTAAGTTATGTGTAATTTGGGTGTGTTGCTTGTTGTGTAGGCTGATTCAGATAAATAAAGCGATAGATAGATAGAAGAACATGGATTCCTGTGTATTAAGTACATTATACTATTATACTTACATATTTATAAGCTAAGGCATCTGTATTATTGAGTAGTTGAATTTTTTGAGGGTAGTGTGTAGTGTCTGTCTACAGATATTATATGATTGTAAAATGTTGTTAACTATTCAATTCGTGTATCATTACTTTTATGTAATAAGTTAAGTTAAGGGAGCATACACACATAGACACATAGAATTCATTACAGGAATGTATTGTGTATTGGTTTGTGAGTTGAGATGGCTGGCTGGATGAATTATTTAATGAATTACAATCGGATTGAATTGCTCATGTTTTTTGCTATTATAATTTCAGGAACGCCGATTAACCGGTTACCGATCATGGCGAAGCAGGTGCTGGACCTGTACGAATTGTTCAATCTGGTCATCGCCCGTGGCGGTCTTGTCGACGTTATCAATAAAAAGTTGTGGCAAGAGATCATCAAAGGTCTCCTCTTACCATCTTCCATCACCTCAGCCGCCTTCACCCTTCGCACGCAGTCAGTTCAACTTTTTGATCTCTTTTGCAACCAAAACTAACCAATAGCAATCTTTATATGATTATATCTTTATGCATGTATTAGTACTTAGTACATACTTACATATAACTACTAAATAGTAGGTACTTATTTAAGGTATTTACTCCTCTATCTACAAATTATTAAATGTATTCCTCTCTAATGTCTTCATCTTTCCTTCTTTTCCGCCTCAAACCATCTACAAATAATCCATCCATACTAATTGAACTTCAATTCTCAACTTATGTACACACAGATACAGGTTTCTAAATATTCTTGTTCGGTAAGGCACCCATCTAATACTAAAGATATTTTATACACTCAGTAGGTATTGAATTTCTTTTAAAGAAAGATTTGTTGCTTTAGTATATTGTGTATAATGCTCTTAGTTCTTAGGTTCCGAAGATTCTTTAAAGGAATCTTATATCAATCTATTTTGTGATGCTATATACATATTTTAAATTAAATAATATATATTCTAAAATTGAGAGAGTTTTACGTATCTATATGAGTTAAGATATTAAAAATATTTTCGCGTTTTCTAAATAAATAGCAAGGCGTCAAAGAATAATTTGTTTCTTAATATTTTTCCGAACGGTATATCTTGCACTTACAGCACTTACGTTTTATGTGTACTTTCATATTATATGTGAATGTACTGATACTGCTGTAAAGTAAATGTAATTATCTCGTTAGCTAATTCATTCAGTTCACTGTAATTATCCCAATATCGTCTGGTGATGCTAACTGTGTACTCATGTATAGTTGACAAACGGGACCTGGTCTATCTGTAAAAGATAGATACCTTAGTTGTTACAGTGTTGAGAGGGAATTTAAATTTAGCTTTGTCAAAAGATGAAGATGTGACAGAGAAGATGATTAGGAGACTAGGTAACGCCAATAAGGAACCGGAGAACTGTTGTTCTTTCAATGCAATGCAATCAAGCGGAAGCAAACGGATTCCACACACAACCCACTCTTGAGACTCTTGTCTCATCTCATCTACTCTATATAGAGAACTATGCAATGCAGTCAGCTAAATAGTATGACATGACGCTCACATAAATGCAAATAGTCATCATCATGAGTTTTTCAATCTTTGTGCGTAGATAAATAGATGTGATGTGAAGGAAGATACGTACTTACACTTCTATGACAATACTCAGAAAAAGTTGCAATTAGCGTTAACCGTCCGTGTAATCTGTCTGATGAGCAAAGTTTAAGTAGCTATCTTAGAAAAACAGGCTTAAGTTAATATGAATACCTACTCTATGTATGTAAACATCTAAGGAAACTCAAACTATAGCAACTGAATGTACGTAAAGTGTGTGATGAAAATACAATTTACAGTTTCTATATATAAATGTATGGCATAATTCTTAGAGATTTTTACATAGTAATTAGAAATGAAGAATATTTCACATAAAAACGTAATGTAAGTGTGAGCGTGACATTTAGCACAATATTTTGCTTGCAGTAAGATCTCTAATGTTATATTTAACAGAATATATGCAATTGGTCTTCTGTTTTGCCCTGCATCCCTTTCTGTTAATAGTATTTTGTTTATTTCAGAGATATGGCAAGATGAGATGCAATAATGATGTTTCAATCAGAAGGGAGTGAGTGATTGAAGTAGAATGGAGTTATAAGTATGTAGGCATACAATATTGCACATACAATTATAAGAATTATAAGTGCAGGCACGTCTGCATCCACAGAGTAGAATAATATTTGCTATGCTCTTTAGAAAAACAAAGGGAGATTTAACGGGTGGGATGTATAAGATGATAAATGTAGGTACTACTATTGTTATTGGACGTAAATACAATAGGAATCGAACATCGAAAGAGTAATTTGGTAGGTAAATGTATTTGTAGTAGTATATAGTCTTAGTCAGTAGGGATATATGGTTAGAATACAAAGTAGAGCAGTTGGATGAGGAATTGTAGTGAATCGTACGGTTTGTATTTGATTTTGTATTGGGAGCCAAATAAGGGAGCTGCCATCAGAAGATGATCTATTGTTAGTATGAGGATCCAAGCGAGTGATATGATGAAGGCTTAATGGATTCGAGATGTGGCACTATAAATAACCAAAGATTTCTCTGTTTATGTCTCTTCACCATCATCACATCCCATTGCATTGCAGCATTACATTAGTACGAGATTTTTCTTGCCTTGTCTTGCACTACTAAATATCTGTACTTAATAGTGTATTTTAAATACATTGGCCGATCTCCCTTAGTTAAGTTATACTAATCTGTCAGCTAATCTAAGGATAAGCCAAGTTTAATAGTAGAGCACAGTACTAATCTAATTTTAAACTTTTAGTTGTCTATCTATCTATCGAGATCTATCTTTCTATTTGTACTATTCCTATTCTACTATGTGTATTGAAGGAAAAGAAAGCAGTTTTTTATTCAGTGATGTGATGTTCATTTCTCGTTCTCATTCATTGTCAGTCATGTTCAGTTCACCGCAACGTAGATATCACATGTATGAATTTAACTCCAACACACTTCTCTTATTCACATCTTCATCTCACGATTCAAGCTATCAAGAGTTTTTTCTTACAGTAGAGAAGTATGTTGCGTTAGTAAATATGCATTCATCACTACCTAGTTAGCGTTTGTGTCTGTCCTGTGTAATAAATAGGAGAAAGGAAGTAGCATTAGCATTAACGTTCCCTTTCTTAGTATATCCATTTATATGTACATAAGTAATGCATGGGATTTTCTCTGTTTGTCGTGTAGAGAGGAAAGGAAGATGTTCGCTATGTGAAGTGAAGGGAAGTGAAGGAAAGGCGTTAGAGGAAGACGAGATAGATAGACACATGAGACGACCTTAAATAGCATTATTCATATTCATGTCCTTCCTGTCCTGTGACCAGCCACATTTTTCACACTGTCAAAAACCAATCCAGATTCGAACTTCATATTCACCCCCATAGTTTCATAGTTTTATTATAACTCATTCTGTACTTGATTCATTCGTATAATTTGCTATGCATATTAAATACAGATGTATTTACTTAAGTAATAATAATATAATATTAGAGCATACAGATAAATCTTCCATTTTTTGCAAGTTAAGATATAAATATATAAATATGTACAATGTACAGATGAAATGAGTTGAGTCATTTTTATATGAATGCGCAGTAAGTGGCCTGGCTTTGGCATACCATTGAATTATGTGATGATTGAATGCATACGGGTACGGGTGTTAGTTAACTGAGGATCAGTATTCTTGTATTCTATGTACATAGAGAGTAGAATAGAGCTTAATATAAAATAAAGTCATCCATCTCCCTCTTATTCGACTGCCTCACATTTGGTTTGGCCCACGTTTTTGACGTCTTTTCTTTCTCCGTGGAAAACAAATGATGGTGCTCTGATTCTGACTTCACTTTTACTCATAACTCCTCTGTTCTTTTCTAAAAGTGTGTATGTACTTGTATTATCCGAGATAGATTATGTATAATGTATAAGTAGGTACATGCTTTATATCTGTAAGTAGCAATAATAATATTATTATGTTATCTCACAGCTCCTGCTTACTTACTATCGCTATCTGTATAAAGTAATTCGGCATATGGATGCACGATAGTAGAGATAGACGGAGGGTTATGTGTTATGTGGCATCGGGTTCGGCTGTTTTAAGAGAAACATGTGTCTAGGCTAACGATGAGTTGATTTTTAGCCTGATGCGATGTGATGTGAATGTGATGTGATGCATAAATAAATTCTCGTCATTATTCTATATTTATCACATCCACATCACATCATGGCACACCATGAAAAGATTTCCAAGCTGTTGTCTTGACTTGACTTGACTTGACTTCCATACGAGAGAGCCTCCAGCAGAAGAGTTTTAAGTTCTTTATATGCAGAGAAGGAAAGGGAGCGTATTTGCTTAGGAGGCTAATGATAATAATGTGATGTATAGGTATGTAAGACTCTACTTCTCTCATAAAAGTGTTTTACTACTAATACACAGATGATTGTGTACATTAATGTCGAGGAAGCAAGGATGTAATGTAATCTAATGCGATGTAATGTAAAATGTAATGTGTTTAGTAGGCGACTACATTATATAAGTGTATATGGAAGGGAGATATTGTTGTGGTAGAAAAGTCATATAAGAACTGCTCCATGTGTATTTAGCTACTTATAGATGTTAAATGTGAATCCAATTCAATTCATCTTGTTCAATGTTTTTATGAGAGCAGGCGTGGATCTGCTCTCCTTTCCGCTTCCTAATCTTTGATGTGACTTCTGATGTGCTGCCTGTTTGTTGAATGTTGAAATGCTGGCCTGGCCTGGCCTGTAAGGATGACTCTGGCAATAATGTCCTTCGTTAAATAGTGTAGTGATTGGAATTGGAATGCTTTCGGTCTCTTTTGGCTGACTTGTGCTAATTTGTAATTATGGCAGACGAGACGGATGTTGGGAGTGGATGTGCATGAAATGTGAACTTGATTAATTTGATATGACAGAGATTTATTCAGAAGAGTCTCCTTCCTTTCTTTCACTGTGTACCTATATAGAAGTTCTTTGATCTCATAATCTCTTCTTGTCACTTATATAAGTACTTATAATAAGTATAAATAATAAATAATAAATCTGTTCTTAAAGATGTTCTTAAAGATGATATGTTTTTGTTGCAGATATATGAAGTACCTGTACCCCTACGAGTGTGAAAAGAAACGGCTGAGTACTCCAGCGGAATTGCAGGCTGCTATTGATGGGAACCGTCGAGAAGGACGAAGGGCGTCCTATGGTCCTTATCCTGACATGGTAAGTCCGTATATGGTGAGTTGTCGCGGTCTTAATTGAAAACACCTCATAGCTATTATGCTTCATTTATATATTCCTGTGCAGTATAATGCAAGTGGAGCACTCTTCTTCATCTTCATCACATCAGTACAGATTTCAAACCAAATCCGAGCTACAGTTAAGATTAAAAGATGTTTTATGGATATGGTACTACTACCATATAAATATATAAAATATTGTACGCAGTAGCTTGTAAAGTAAGTAAGTAAAGTAGGTGAGAAAATTACAGTAAGTGTGATACATTAACCAGCAACCTTTATAATAAATCTCAATTTTAGTCAGTAGACAGATTTATACTGGATTTTAGCTTAGATCTGGTTTTTCTCCCTGTGTGGCAGGGAATGAGTACCTGGTTGGTCTTCGTGGCTGGGATACACTCACTTCTTACGTATTTATTGTATACCGTTTATATACCTTGTAAAATACTATCATTAATGTTTTACTGTACTGTACTACTTATAGTCAACTTATTTTACAATGTGCTCTGTAATCTGTATGAACGTACGTACACAGGGTACTAATAAGTATTGAGCTTATTAGAAAACTGAGCTAAAGAGTGAGTGCTCACAATTTTGTATTCCATTATGATATTATACGTAAGAAAGGAAGATTTCATCCATTTCTGATCCTTCTTTCATTATCTAATCTAATAAAGGTGTAAAACGAGGAATGTTGGTGGTGAAACCAGATGAGATGAAATGAATTTATGGATTCATAACATTTTTACATTTATGTAGTCAAGTCGAGTACTTACTTAAGTGGAAAGGTATTTTGTGGGTGAATTGAATGCAGACGAATAGCTAAATGAATTCCATCGCCCACTCTCCCCATCGTAAAAATTTGAAGAATCTCCCGTAATTTATTCGCACCTGGCACAATAAACAAAATATTTGATACGAAGCAAAAGTTCTAGAATTTATTATTTGTGCATTAGCTTGCAGAAACCTTGTTGCCGAAAAAAAATCTGAATTTTCTTATTAATGATAATATTTAGAATGCAGAGAAAACAGTTTGCTCAGCAATGCAGTTATTAATAAACCATGGTAAACGGTCCACCGAAGTATTGGAATGGTAACAGTCAAGGTTAATAGACAAAATATGTAA
>JAQFYC010004323.1:0-17589 GCA_034694165.1 Tomocerus mixtus | reverse complement strand
AAGTTTTTTTACAATCCCTAACATCGCGAAAAACAACTGTCTACATTAGAGCACCTTACAGGCGGATCCACCCATAATACATTACCTAATGATCTTGATAAGTGAAGGGAGACATGATAATAACCCGTAAATTCCTCCATACCAAGTTCTGCTTTAGAAAGATTTTGAAAGAATACAATTAAAGCTGAACATTTGAAGAAAGGTATTTTGGCATTATCGTCACAGTTGTGGAACACGATACTTTGGGCTTGGGACTTGGGACTGTGCAACTTTTAGAATGACGCACACATTCTACATAATTAACACTAGAAAGCTATACAGTACAATTAGTTGTGACATGACAAGTAAAATATATTAATGAAACCTAAGCTAATCCGTATGAATATATTTATAATTTAATCTACAATACCCTACAGCTGAGAAAAAATCCTCCGCAGAAAAATTTAAGATTGTGCTGACAAACTATTGTATACCTAAGTATAGGTATTGTTATTCATGTGCATAGTTGACAGTGACAGTAATAAACGCATCTATGTAGACATATACTGTAATTTGCTTTTGCAAGATGTACAACGTACATTACAAAACTCATGAAGGTTTTGTTACTTTTACTGTTCTCACATTCCGGTAGTTTGCAATTTTACGGTGTAGGAATTGCATTAGGAAATTTGCACTATATAAATAAATGTGCGCAGTGGAGCGGAATGGATTGGACTGCAAGAGCATTGGAGGGAGAATGTTAAGGAATATAATTATTTACTAAAAATCACTGCGTAGAGTTTTATTGCCCATTCGCAAATATCTGTAGTGTGCATCTGTCGTATAGGAAGTTAGTATATCCCCAGAAGAACTGAATCTAAACGCAGTGCAATTTGATAGGACATTACATTTATGTGGTAACAATGAATGAGGTCGAGTCGGGAGAAGTGTGTGAAGTAATTTCATTGGGAAAAGAGAAAGTGGCATCAGGAGCTATGATATTTAGGCCGTAAATTCCTCCATAAAATAACGTTATAAAGTGCTTTACCAACGCATTCGACTTGCAAGTTGCAATAAGTATGACGTGCGATGTACCTATATGTATCAGTAAAGCAATACGGAATAGGTACTACTATAGGTTGCACCCGTCTAGAGAAAAGTTTACTGTTAATCAGAAAACTATATACTATATACCTTTAGGGGTGGCACACATAGTAGAATCCTGCACATAAATATATAAAAATGCAATTAGACGTAATGTGAACGTAAGAATAGTGTAGTTCGTTACGTTATGGTAAGGGAAATGATTTTTTCAAAGCCACAACAGGAGTGAAAATGTCATTTGGGACTATAGGGACAATATACATCCAGAATAATTCTTTCTTTGAACATCATATAGAAGTCAATTCTACTTATTGTCTTCAAAACTAATTACATTTACGCAAATAGTCAATATCGTTGGTACTATAGCATACAAATTATTGATATTGTCTAAAATAACTGGCAATAGCCCAGTAAGAAAACTAACCAAACTGACTATTTCGAACGAGATGAACCTACAGTTTTTGATATAATTTTATTTTATTGTTTCACAAAATAAGTCTTACAGGCATGCAAGTACATTTTCACTAATTTGGCTAAACTGCGCTGGGCAGAAAAGTAAATTCCCTTTTGTGAACATGGATGCATTACTGATTGCTTTGAAATCAAGTAGGTTAACTTACTCAGTATTATTGGGTTGATGACATCACTGATCAGTGCTATTATCAATAAAGCTATCAGTGTTTGTTTGAATTGAGTTTAATTTAATTGAGCTTAATTTGATTTAATTTGCCTCTCGCCAAATATTTTATCTCCAAGAACATGTAGTAGGTATTTCAACAATTTCAATTTAAAGTTACGTCCCAGTACAAATTTTTTACGTCAATGACCACTCTCCAATTGTCATTTTGTACGTAAGATGGTAAATGAGTACAAAAAAATTTGTATACTAATTTTACAGCTTTGCTATCCCCATTGGGAGTAATACATGCGATGTGTGTATCAAATATGTTTAAGAATACAAATGTAATACAATATTATGACTGTAGATTATGAAACGTATCATTACGTTATGTCCCGTTAGTTGCTTGCAGTACGTAGAAAATAAAAAATATGTAAATATTTATATGTACATGGAGTGGTAGCTTCTGGATTTTGTCATCATTACAGATACTTCCCTGTTAGTTAAACGGTTAAACTATGCAAGCATCTAAGATAATACTTTGCATAAGCGATAGATATTCTACAAAACGTGTATAGAGTGTATACTGTTGCATAGCTCTGTACATTTATGTGCAATGTACATTATAACTCAAAGTTCTTAAGGTACTTTAATGTAAGTACGTACAAAGGTCTGTAACAAAAGAAGGAGAAATCGTTAGGAAAATGACATAGTTAAAATAAATCCCTGTTCCACAAAGAGCCGCTTCCACACTTCTCTATGCAAAAAAAATCCGCTTACATTATGTATTTGTATTATGCTAGTTTTTACATTAGGAAGTTAATGCTATGCAGTTCATATCTTATGTCTGTCCTAGACAGTTGCGTATACGGAGAATTAACATTGCATGCCTCGACATCACCTTTTTTACACATGCCTACTTATGCACAATTAGGAAGAAGTTCTACTTAATGCATACACTTTTATACTTAAATACACACTTGACTTTGCGATTCACTTAGCATACATTCATATACTTGCTTAAATGTTAATTTTAATTTGGAATGTCCCTATTATATCTAAGTATACATACATACTGTATATACGTACTACTATATCCACGGAAAAGAAATTGATGCTATACAAACACGTGGGATTTAATCCAGATTTCTTGGTTCTTTAAATATGTCAATTGATATGTGTTGAAGACACTTAGATTAGTTCAACTGAAAGTAAAGTACCTTGGCACTCTGTTTCTGTTTATTTCTATCGAAGTGAATTCAATAGGTACAATTTACTTAAGTTGTATAACAGAAAGTACTAAATAAACAACACCAATAATGTAAGTATCCACTCCAATCCAGCATATGACTGCAATATTATAGAATAGGAAATAGGACCGTATATACCCAGGTACACACTGATACTACAAAAAGTTCCACTACTTTCCAGTAGTGGAACTAGGTAGTCTCCTCCTCTCTTTGTATGGTTTCGGTGTCCGGGTACTTACATTACATTACAAGTTAGATGACAATAGAAGCGTTCACCATTTCATTCTTCTAAATTCTATTCTGGGAAGTTGAAACTATGTATGTCGGAGCGATAACTTTCCTTTTTTATTTCACTTTCAACACTGAAGGTCGCTTTCATCTCTATTTTCGACATTTTACTCAATTTTGTCGCAGGATTCGATCCTATTGTATTAATACTGGATCCAGTTCTACAATATCAGTCGGAGAGACTGTTGACTTTAACCGTAGCAGTATGTTTTGGGTCTTAATGTAATGTAATGGGCGCTGATCCCAACTGACATACATTACATAACAACGCCTTCTTCACTAATACTACTTACAGTACTTATTACATTCTGCTACTACTTAAACACAAGATCTCTCTCTATATATGGAAACTTTCCTAGTCTTCCTAAGAGTACCATATCTCAGTCCACATGCAGTAAAGTACAACAACCTTTCAGCAATATACTATTGGCAAGACTGGAGCTAAAACTAAACTCAAAATAAAACGGAAAGAATCGAATCCAAATTGTCTCGTAAGTCAAGCTTAATGTTAGCTCACAAGCAACCATTGTAAATTTTAGATGCGGCCACATTTGTAAATTCTATCCTTATTCCTACCAGATTATTTCCCCAATTCTAGATCTGCTATTACCAGCTCAGTTTGTTTTATATGATGTCATTGTACGGTACTGGGCATAGTATTGTAGTGTAAGTGTAGTATTATTATGTGTTTATTGCCTATCAATGTTATTACGGTCTTTGTATTGCAAAATCTAAGATAACAAAATTTTACATGCTAAAGGAAATCTCTATAAGTAACTATTTTCCATTATTATGTACTTCTCTAGGAGCAGTCCCTGTTGAATTCCTTATAATGCAACTTTATTGTAATAACTTCGTATTAGAATATTAAAAATGTGCGTACAGACGATTTGGGGTAATTAATGTACATATAGTTGTACATATCTACATATTTCGTACATATAATTTTGTAAAAAAGCTTAACATATTTTCCGATAAAATGGGTTATCATTACATCAAAGGCTGGAAGCATTTAAAATATTTGATACATAAATATTTCCCATTATGCGCATATAAATGCCTACTCTAGCTATGTACTTAGGTATGCAATTTGATTTTCTATATTGGCACTGTAAGGTAAATAAGTGCATATTATGCTCTGTAGTCGTATTGTCGTTAATAGCAAAGCACTTCTCTACCATCTTCATTAAAGTTGATATTGCATCGATAGTCAACCTACCCACATACGTTTTGTTTGCCAATTACGTTCTCCTTCCACTTGAGAATTACTTATAATTTAAAGTTGTTGTGCATATAATCTAGGCTAGAAATTCGAATTACATATGCCAATATGCAATTGTAGTGACGCAGAAATAATCATTAGTTTAACCATAATAAGAATTGCTTGTACAACAAGGTTTAAAAAAATTCTTCTTCATTACAATATCAATTTTTATTTTTATTTTGCCTTTTCGGTTTCATAGTGTAAGAAAATTTTCGCAATTTCAAAGTTTCGGCAACTTGATACGAAAATGCACAGTTAATCGAAGCTAAATATTTTATTACACATACATGATGCAGTTGTAGGGACGCAGAAGTAATCATTAGTGTAACCGTAATAAGAATTGCTTGTACAACAAGGTTTAAAAAGTTCTTCTTCATTACAATACCAATTTTAAGGTTTGTTTTGCCTTTTTGGTTTCATAGTGTAAGAAACCTTTCGTAAATTCAAAGTTTCGGCAACTTGATATAAAAATGTGCAGGTAATCTAAGCTAGATTTAGAATTACATATGCCATAATTCAATTGTAGTGACGCAAAAATATTTATTAGTTTAACCGTAATGAGAATTGCTTGCACAAGGTTTGAAAAGATTTTTCTTATTACAATATAATTACTTATGTAATCACAATATCTGTCCGTCCGTCAACACTCTAACTTCCGAACGCATTGACTTAGATTGATGAAAATTGTCATACAACTTGTCCTTATGATGGGTATCAGCACAATGTTTTTTGTAGTATAAATTGTTCATTTATGTTTAAGTGAAGGCGATATGATGTTTCCAATACCGTTGATTTTATTTTGATTATCAGATTATAGACAATGTGGAAGCAGTGTATTACATTTCGATACCCCTATTTCCCGATTGTCCATTAAAATGAAGACAAAGTATGTATACCAAGTTTCAGCATCCTAAGTCAATAGTTCGGAAGTTAGTGTTGACGGACCGACACAGGGACAGACATTGCGATGTGATTACATAAGCCAGCCTCGCTTACTCGGGCGGGCTAATAACTAACTATTTACATAATTCAATATTGGCCGATGTATTGTTTAGGTGTGCAAATTCCAGCAGTGATATTGTGTGTAGCGCAAGTATACAATTACTTATAATACGATTCGACAATTATCAACATCATTAACTAACAATAAGGAAGAATAAATAGATATTACTCCTTGTAGTGCAGACGCAGAGTAGAACGGAAACATTGGTATATGGTAGACACTACATGTTCTACCATATACTTAAAGTCTATAAAACAGATTAAGTAGTCCACTAGAGTTTTACTACTGCTAACCAAAAAATATGAAGGAATTTACGGAGTAAAGATCGAGATAATAGCGTGGCATCCACATTAGTTACCTTATACTTACATAAGAAGTACAGAATATAAACTTACACTATAGAACACATGATATAGTGGTCTGGTGTAGTGTTTGTATATTCAAAGTAAGTAGAAGAATGAATGTAGTGAAACTGTGAGAAAGTAAATGCGTCAAGTGTAAGCCGCTGTCGACCAACTGCCTTCCTTCCTGAAAGTAAATAGAAGCCATTTGTAACGGCTATCTCAGCCTCTGCATACACAGATACATATTACAATAGTAGCATCACATCAAGAGTTAGTTTAGGGAAAGACTCCGAGGCTCCAGCAAAAGCAAAATTTAAGTCTCCTCGCTAAATATACACTAAAGACTAAGTAAGAACTTGGAGGAGTCGTTATACATACAAACATACGCATAGACCAACAAACTATCTCTATAAATACTTAACCATCTCTTAAATACAGAGTTCTATGCAGTATGTATACATAGTAGGTTATGTATGTGCTGTAGTTATCTGTATGTGCTGTAGTCTGGTTCTAAATTCAACTACATAGGTTGTAGGTGCATGTAGTAGATACCTATATATTATTTTCTGCATATAAGTATGTATAAGTATTTCAATATTTTCCATGTAAAGAATGTTATAAGGGTTGCATCTCTATTGTATACTATGTATTATGTAATATACGCATCACTTAGAGACACATAACGTAGATAGATTCATTCTTTGTTTTCCCTTTACTTTATATTCATATACTTGGTGAGTAAGTAACTAAGATGTAGACTAATACATGTAAATATATAAAAGCAGACTCGTTTAACTATGTAGTTTAGTAGTGATATAGCTATGGATATATGATCCTACAATCCTACCCCACACAATCTTTAACCTACTTTAGTTCTTTCTACTACAACTTTTCCGTTTTCCTTTCTTATAGTTTATATACGGACTTTTTGCTTCTATTACATTGTCCGCCTATGCCTGCTAAACTTCTCTTGATTTGACTTGACTTGGTTTTTCTTCCTTATTCCTGTATTTTCTCATCTCTACAATATAGAGAGCATAATATACACATGCATACATAGTGATGATGTTCTTTTACTATGGTATACGCTACACTATCAGTACAACAAAACATCATTGCATTTCTCTGCTTTTTATTTGGTTAACCATGCCTACATGTAGTAGTACGTTTAGTATTTTCATTCTCTTTCTTATAGCATGCATTCCTATAGAACATTAACAAGCTCTCTCTTATTTAGCAGCTTTAGTTCTGACGATATACAGATTCCATGACTGCACACTAGCAAAGCATACAGTAGTTAAGAATTGATGTAAGTTCTTAAGATGAGAAAGGGACTTTCTCACTTGAGATTTAGGATCTAGATACTAGATATCTACTTTATTATGTACTGCATGCAGATAACCATCCTATCTTCACAGTTCTTTACTCTTGGCTAAATATAAGCTATGTTCCTTACTCATTATAAACAATTTATATTGTACATACATGCGTATTAAGCCATAAAGTTACTTTATTTGTAGTCTCATTACTGCACTGAGTCTATTGAAATGCATAGATGTAACGATTGTACTTATAATAGTGCCTGAAGTAATATCACAGAAAAATCTGAAGTATAGTATAACTTTTGTATTAAGATTACATAAAATCATTAGAGTCATTATTTATGTATGTTCAATGATTTTCTGACGACATTATGTAAGTTGTACGTAGGAGTACTTTCGTAGTTATGTAAGTGAACTAAATAATATGTTTTGCAAAATAAAAATTTCATTTGAATTCGTAACTCCAGATCAAAATTGTATAAACATAACATAAGTAGGCTGGCAGATTTTTTGCGTCTCCAAAAGATAACTTTTGTAAGCTTATTATTTTGCTATCATTAAATAGAGATCTTAGGAATTATACTTTTTATTCCGTGGGGTTTATTTTGCTTTCCAATTCTATTACTTACCAAATGTAAATGCAAATCCTCTGAGCTCTAACAAATTCATATCATTTTACAAGCTTTTGCTTTGCTTCCTATGCATAAGAACTGTTGTAAATCTCCTAGGAAAATTTGTTAAAGTATTGAAATAAAGTTTTCTATTCAAATTCATATTTGATGTAAGTATTGTATGGTTGTATGTAGGTTTCCTGTGTGTCTATGTATGTAGTTCTACGTATATAATAATATCTTTTATATTATCTGTTTGTAGTTTGTTACAGTTTGTACCTACATTCAGTGTAAGCCGGCCTTTGTTGTATTTTAAAGTTTTTGCTCTTATTATATGTTGTACTAGTTTTGTCAACTTTGGTTTTGAAACTAGATTTTTATAGTTTAAGGGTCTTTGAGATGAGAATAGTTTAGTAGGACTAGTAGTCTGGCTAAGTAAATTGGATGTTCTCTTTTACTTGAATATTTGTAGTATCGCATTGAATCATTTTGTTAAACTAAAGTTGAGTACTGTACTCTTCGAACGAGCCAGCGAGCGACTGCTTCTACTTCTACTGCACTAGTTAGTTTGCTTTGCTTTGCTTGACTCTCTGAAGTTTTCTTTACTTTCCCCTTGGCCTAATTGGTGGTCTTGGTTTGGTTTCAGTTGGTTGCATCCTTTTCCTTGCTGGTTTGGTTCGGTCTGGTTCTGGCCTGGTCTGGTCTGGCCGATTTTGGTCTACATCCCACCGTGCCCATATATGTTAGAAAATACTACTATTGTACAGTACCATTAAATACTGCTCCTTCTACTACTACTACGTATTTATTTTAGCTACGAGTCTACGAGTTCAACAAAAATGTTCCACTTCACGGCCTACATACAGCATGCATAGCCGAGGCAACCAAACCCAACTATGCTACGCAGTTTTTCTATACGGAACTCTTGGGCTCAAACGAATCGTATCGTGGAACAAGAAATGGAATTTTATATGTTGTTTGGTATATTTACTATGTTGCAGGAAAATTGATGTTTCAGCAGTGTTTAAGATCTCTAGATATTTTAAATTACTAATGTTTTTAAGTGCGCAAAAATATTTTGTATAATGAGACTCAGAATTCTGGGGAAACTAGGCACAACCAATTATTATGCGAAGATTTTACATGAAATCATACATATCGCTTTTGTCGTGGTATTATATTTATTTAACAAAAACGTGACTCTGTAACAAGAAAAGAAGCAACATACGTTTAGGAATTAGCCGATGCGGCTTAAGACAATTTAAGAATTCCATTTTAGTGTAGCTACATTTTGCAAGACTACATAAGATTATACTACTTGATTTGATGAATGGGTACAATTGGTTAGTGGTTACCCAAAAATATTGGAATTACGTGTACCAAAGGCTTTCAGATTTAATTAAAACAACTAAACATGTAAATTTTTATCTATAGATTTATCAATAAGCTGCTTAAATACTGCCTAGTGTCTACATAATGAGTAAATGTTGGAGGATGTATTTCCCTGTAACAATTATGGAGGTAGTAAGTAGTATTGTGTATTTATGTGAACTTTGTGAACCACAAACTATGTGTAATTTGGTTCCGATATTTGCCTTAATATTGTAATCTGAAAGAAAACAGCAAAAAATGCTAGAAGATTAGCGACAGTTTAGCAAATAATTACTATTGTTTGTAGGTATACACACCGGTATAGGTATTACAAGGTCCAAATTGGGTTCATTGCATTGTTAGTAGTGTGTGTATTTAAGTAATCTTGACTTGGTGCTCTAATGTCAGCTTATCTCACTAAAAAAAGATAAAGTATACACATAAAAGTTTTTGACTATAGCATAGCGAGATACGTACATACTTACAGCAGTACTATATATAGTAGTATATACTTTCCTAACAGCCCGAATAACGAAATATTATAGTAGGCAGTGTTTGTAGACTCAAATTAATTATTTGTAAAAACATGCGAGTATTAGGATTAGGTAGATATGGGAGATTAGTACCATGCTTGCTATTTCTTAATGTATTTAGTGTTGTGTTTAGTACATACGTAACTACTATTAGATAGCTAAACTGTAAGATGAATTTAGGTAGGTATATTTCTGTGTTGTTGGTAGGTATTGTGTTCGTTAGATGTTATTAAATTTAAACAGCTATTGTGTTTGTGTTCACCAGGATCTGCAGAAGGAAAGGAAGGCAACATAAATTGCATTTCAAGAGGCGCAGCATCTCACGGTTGTTTACTCGCATTACCTTGTTAGAATTTATGTTCATTCGCTGTTGTGTCTACTTTGTCTTCTTAAGTTGAGAAAAGAACTAATTTTATTGCCACACTTGGTCTCCCTAATGTAATTTTATGCAGTGCAATGCTGTTAATTACGAATTATTCCTGGAATTGCTTTGCTATTCTCTGAACCGAAGCTAACGCCACTTCCGTTGCTTGCAGTTAGCTTACTTACTGAACTTAGCTGCAAAAACAGAAAGACAAATCTAAACATTTGTTAGAGAAATTAAAAGGAAGGTAAACTATGTATGTACATACAAATAGAATGAATGTTATGTAGTAC
Source organism: Tomocerus mixtus (assembly GCA_034694165.1). Lineage (NCBI taxonomy): Eukaryota > Metazoa > Arthropoda > Collembola > Entomobryomorpha > Tomoceridae > Tomocerus > Tomocerus mixtus. The sequence continues at coordinate 7,244 of JAQFYC010004323.1, read as the reverse complement.
AATGAACAACATAAAATATTAAAACATAATAATATATAAATTGTGGTATTAATATAGAAGATACTTATAAGGTGCATGCACAGGTCTGACGCGAAGACATAATATGGTACATTTTTCCCACTTTTGTTTTTATTAATTAATTCTTCTTTAGCTAAATGTCCATACATATGAGTTACTTTTTCTATATTTCCATGTCTCAAAAACTTATTGCTGAAAAATTACCAAGTAATTTACAATACAACGCTTTTATAATTTTTGGGAAACCGTGGATAATTTGGTACCATAAGATCTTGTATACAGGTACTGAAATAAACAAAAATTTAATTTCGTACTTTGATCAGTTTTCCTGAAAATTAAAGTGACAATTGCTCCGGTTTTGACATTATCGGTTGTCGAATGGTTGTCCAGACTTCCTTGGTGCCTACGACATAAGTATAAATAAATTCTGTTCACATCAATAGAAAGATTTCAAAATCATGTATTACTAATTTCCCTAAATGTATTTAATATATTTCATACTAAGTACTTAGGTATTTTTTTGTCCAGTGGTAGTTTCTTTTTTTCTAGTTTCCATTCTATGTCAAAGCAAATCGAGATTGACGGGTAATTCACTATGTACTATTAAGACGGAATTGCTTTCTTCCTGCTTTTATATGTGTAAGATATTAAGAAGCTTTAAAATACATTCCATAATTCTATTGTTCGTTTATTTGAACATTTGTTTAGCTACGACTATTTAAACATAAAAAATATAATTCGTTCAATTTATCATTTTTCAAGGCAAAGTTAAAGACTTCTAACAAGTCAGTTCGTGAGTAGACAAGAGGAAATTGTATTAGGTAGGTACATGCTAAAGGCATGTAAGTATGTAGGTAGTGGGCACTCCAGGCAGCCAAACCAACCAACTGCATTACTCACTTTACTTTACTTTACTCCAAACTATTTTCGTTTAGCATGACAGATTTTAGAGATATTCGTCAGTGCCATGCCTGTGTCTGGTTCTGGTCTGGAGTTGAGTTGGAGTGTGCACACGTTCGTTCGCAGCATTCACTACTTTGCTTTACACTGGTTTTCACTGTAGGACGTCGTTTTGTAGCGGAGCCAAGATAAATACACTAAACGTGACTCACGAACACCGGCTAAGAACTTTGGGCTATTGAGTTACTTTCGGTTGTGGTTTAGAGTGTTTACTTATTAATTCTCTAACTAGAACTACTACTAATTGCTAGCTCAAATTTCAAATGGGTTAGGCCTACCAACTCAAACTAACACCTAACTCTCCTTTATAGTACTAACTATGGATATGTTCTCTCTGCTCTAGTTTATTCCTTACTTTACACACACATAGTACCTACTAGCTACTCTACCTAGTAATTATTTCTACAGGCACACACTCTACTATAACTAAATATGTACTTGTGAACAATATTATATAGGAAATGAATTCTGAATATGTAAACTAAGCTAAACTATACTTTGGCCATACATACATATATACTTAAGTTACTTTGCATTTGCATAGAAAATTATGTGTAAAAAGATAATTCGTATAATTTGCTTATTTGTTACGGAGTTTAATCCAAAGCTGAGAATTTCTCAGCCTTGAGTTGTGCATTTATGCAAAAACTTTTCAAATCTAATTTGACATTGAAAAACTCTTGCTTGTATACATACAACATACCTATATGTTTATGTTTTTCTGCTGGACGTTTTTATGATCGCGTCCGGAACTACTTATATTTATAACGATAATATCCTAGCGTTGAGAGAGAAATGGAGCAACAACATGCGGATATTATTACATAGGTATTACATATTAAGCATGTGTGAGGTGGTAGATTAAATTTGAGCTTGGTAATGTCTTGGTCTAACTCTAATCTCAAATAAACTGTTTATTGTGCCTTTCAATCTGATACACAAATTGAGCAATACAATAGAAAGCTCATAACTGGGATTATTAGCCTTTGCTTGCTCCTTTAGTCAGATTTATCAATCCGCTCCCCGGGGTGCAGCTATCTGACGAATATAATGATGCTACACTACAAGGCTTTGTGAAGCGGCAGCATGTAGTGTGTTGATTATTGATGTTGATGTCTTTATGAAAACACGTGCCTATATCTTTGCCCACTTACCATTACCGATACAAACTTAGCAGGAATATATGATGGCCAATAATAAATTCATCTTTAGTTCCAATTTGCGCCCATATTGCATCTCGGGCAATGTATGGTGCTAAAAGCTAAATGATAGATTTTTATTTCTTCTTATAATCATTATAGTGCATATGAATGGTGCATATCTGTATACATATTATATAGGTATACTATGTTATTATACTATTGTACACAGGCTACTAATAATAGTTCAAAATACTAAATACCCTTCAACACTATTATACTGTTACCCATACAGGGAGTCTTGTAGTAACATGTGAACCAATATTTGGGGAAAGTTGTAGTGCAGTTACAATAATCATTACTCAAGAGTAAACTTTATTAATTGGGTTAGCGATTTAATGAACTTGTGCTCTTTTGAAATCAAGTTATGTCTTTAGACACTTAATTATTAAGCCATACGCTATTAGGCTGACTTTTAATTGTTTAATTAGTATAATTTTCTCCAAAATATTACATACCAGTTAATAGTGCAACTACTGCATATTATAGTTCGGAAAGAGTTTTCCAAATGCCAACTGCCGATACAAATGCAAAATCGAATTGCAGTAATAGTAACCGATACAAGTTCATACTTTGACCAATATTGCTTCAAAAAGCTCTAAATGTTAGCATAACTGTTGTATTGTAGTTTAGTTAACACTAAACAGACGATTAATTGGTCATGTGTACATAAATAATGGGATACGAATGTTTGAGGGAAGGAAATAAATTTGCTCACCCTGTAAGACAGATCTATATTAGTTTAAACGTTATAGAGAAACAGTTGCATATCACATAGTACAACATACCAAAATTGTGTGCTATGTGCTATTATTATTTTTAATATGGAGTAGCTTCAGAAATTTCTAAGGTTTTTAAATGGTTCCTCTAAGGTCTAAGGTGTCTGCACACTGTGATCCGCACTACACACTAACTCTACACGTAAAATATCTATAAAATGGCTTTTAACAACAATTGAACAGAGATGTGCTCTGCTCACTCCGTTTTATTAGTATGTTATCCACATTGTACTAGTGCATAGTTAATATTACATGGGGTTTCCATACATACATACCTTTCTTCCTGCTAGCGAGAGCGAGAGCGCATCACGTTTAGCTGTAAGCTGTATAGGTAATGTTACGTATTAGCTATACGGTGGTTTGTAATAGGAAAATGTGGATCTGACTGGACTGTAAATGGAAGTTTGCATGACCGAGTGCCATAATAATGGTATTCACCGGCAGCAAAGTATAGAGTTGGAGAGAAAATAGCCTTTTATTCTATGGCTACATAAAGGAGTGTTCATAAAATCTTCCCTTGTGTACAATTAAGCAATCAGTCAAAATGTCGACATTTCCCTGTAGAACTTCCAATAACTACTACGATTACTGCTATACATATATACATACTTATTGTATACTATATACATGCCTAGTTACCATACATAACATTGTAATAATGTACATAAGCATACTATGCTATCACTTACTCCATATGAAGTACAACTACTTACAAGGAAATGATATGACTAACTCAGACACTCAATCGTGAATAAAAATGATATTCTGCTAGACTGGGACAGCTAATAAGTCTCCTTGTACATTAAAAGTAGGAAATAGCCTTGTTATACTCGTGGATTCCTTGGTTTGTTAAATAATTGTTCGATAGTTGCAAAACCTGCAGTAAAGCGTATTATATTTTTATTTGAATGCGACAAACGTCATATTTCCTGCAACATATTAGGACAAAAGTTTTACCAATGACACTTACTAATAATAAATTGTCAATAGCATAATATGCTTAATGTGTTTTCACAACAAATCGAATAAACTCCGCGATAATAACCAAATCAGAAATTAAGTACTTTAAATAAATGGGTTCGTAAAGTGTATAATCTGGTACAAAATCAATTTTTAAACTACGAGTTCTTTCGATTTTAAAATACTTTTCAATTTCCTTTCCGTATAGTGTATAGATATACTAGAGGTTATTGTATCCTAAACAATGTGATTCTATAATGGTAGTTTTGGTGTGGTCTTTTCCGTTAAAGAATTTCTATAAGCTCACCACCTCGCCTTGACTACTGTATGTACTGTCAGCCAAGTAAAAGGAAAGCAAGTCAAGGCGTTGCTCACATTAATGAAAATCTTTCATGCGAAAGAGAAAAACCTCACCGAATAAAAATGATTTATGATTTACAGACTGGTTGTGAACTGGAGAGAGAAGAGAAAGAGCATACTTACACATAACAACAGACTGTCTATAATATAAAAGGAATAAAATGGGGAAAAAGGAAAGTTGATGTGAAAAACGGAGTTCTTACAACTACTGAAGCTAACTAAACTCAAATACTACATACCTAACCTACTCTTTTCTAGAATTGTCATATAGGTATACATACATGTACATATACATACATACATACTGCATGAAGCCAGCCACGTAACGTTAACGTTAGGTAACATAACTTAGCTTAAGGTACCCACTATTATTTCGTTTGTAATAGTACTATTCCCAATTATACTTTTACTGCTCGCTATTGTTATAGTATTTGTAGATAGGAAGTTAAGCATTAGTATTAGTAGTAGGATATTGCTCTACAAAAAATTTTCTCTGATATTTCTACTTTTATGTAGTATGTTATGTAGTAGTACCTAGTACATATTATATACTACCTACTAAAATGTGGTACACGAGACTAGAGATGTAAAGAAAGAAAGAAAGTGAAGAAAAATAAAAGAAAAGCTGAGCAAGGGAAGGGAAGACGGGAAGAGAAAAGGGAAGAAAGAGAAATGGATGGACTTCATGAATAACTAACTCCAAAGGAAAGAAGGAAATCCGACTTGACAAATGATTTAATTAGACTATACGCCTTACTACAGTAAGCAATCCCACATTTATACATTACACTATCACTTCTACTACTCCTACTCCTCCTTCCTATAATATTACTCAACTCAACTCAACTACCGACATTTTAACATTATAACGAACACAGGAGATCCTGTTCTGTTCTATTTTAGTACTTGAGATTTTCTACTTCCTTTCCTGCATTTAATACGTGTACTGTTCGTGAACATTCACTCTTTCTAAAGTGTATAGAAAAGAATTCTAAAGCTACGTCCCGCTCCTCATGGCTTTGGTTTCGGCTATCTATCTTTGGTTACACTTTCACCAGCACTAGCTATCAGAATATATATTATTAGAGATAGACAGGTAGTACTTACGGAACTACTTACATACTAGCTTTACTATAATACTAATATAATAGACATCCGAATTTTTGCCAGCATATTTCTTCACATTTCTCCATTACCCACATTACATTACATTAGACGGATAGATAGATGAGAGAAGAAAGCAAACGAAAAGGAAGCTATGTATAATTCATGTGTACAGTATGCCTTACAAGCTCAAACTCGATTTGCTCCCCTTTTTAGGTTAGTAGGGAATAAAGAGTGAGAAACATATTTCCCCCATGTATAAACATATAACGAGGAGGTTTTATATAATATAGCATGTAGTATTATATGTACAAAGGTATATCTACTGTGTATGTATGTACTCATTTTTAACTTTATTTCCTATAGTCATTACATAACTTAATCTTTCCCTTCAATTCCCCTTCTTTCTCTTGTGAAAGCAAACAGAGAGTTTGCCTGACTGAGAGTTCGACTTTTCCTTCACTTCCTTGACTTGACATCACTACCTATATTAGTACTATACAATACTGACAAAATGACTGTCTGTTATATTATATCTGGTTGGCCTGGCCTGGCCTGGCATGGTTATGGTTGGAGATTTGGATTGGGAAACTGTACAGAATACGCAATGCTGCCCTGGCCTGTCTTGGCCATATATTTTCTATATTAAGCGCATATATTGCAAAAGAAAATATGTACCATATAGCAGATATAAGCATGCAGTAATACCTACTTAGTTACTTACCTACTTACTTAGTTTAGGTACTTACTAAGATGTGAAAGAATGAATAAGGCACGACTGAAGTATAAGTAGGTAGGTTAGGTAACATAGGTAAAGCAAAATCATTTCTCCAGTTCATTTTATTAGCTTTTATTCTGCCATTGGTGAAAAAATGTGGTAGCTTTCTTCTCCCAGCTAGGTATTCATTTCTTTGTTGGGAAGTCGTGTTAGAAAAACTCGTTATTTTCACTTTGCTTGATTGAATGGCCTGTCAATATGAGACTGTCATCAGAATTTTTCAACGAGTTAGCTTAACTTTACCTAACTTAACGCTACATGTACTTCAAATAAAAATCCTAACCACCAATAGATCCTATTTGTAAGAAAGAACTTACTAATGGGCTTCCTTGTGGTTCAATTGCAATTTTTCCTTTGCTACACTCATTCTTTACTCACACCAATCCGATTGTTGAATTTTCACTTCTAACTACGACACACTAACTAATAGCAAAGTTTTTCGATTTTTATATAATTTCTGTTTGTGCACACGCCAGGCACGTAATGAGTACCTACACCAACTACCTATAGCTATTTAATAATAGACTTTATAGAGATTGGGCTAGAGTACCTACCTACTATGTAGATTCATAGGAAGCATAAGCAATTAGTTACAGAATGCAACAATATATCCTATTTTTCATAATCAAAGTTTTTTGGAATCTTTCTGAATGAAATATATTACTATTCTGAGTACCAATTACTTACTGCTAACTGCAGAATTATTTTTATCGCATTTTACTTGGTATATCTTGCAAAAAAAATTCAGAGAAAGGAATTGAACGTACCTATACCTTGTTTTTAGCAGATCCGCAAAAAGTACAGTCAAGTCCCCACTGTATGCAAAAATGCTTAATGATTTTAATTTGCCTAGAATTAAAAAAAATAAAGTCCTTTCGTCAGCAGAAACTAAGTTGATATGCATGCATATAAAAAAATTCTTATATAAAAGTGCTTAATTTACCCGCATTACATTATTTGTCTATACACAGGTAGATGGGTATATAACTCCTTAGTGCACAGTAGCAACTGGTTCATTCCATGTCAAAACGTACGGCGAGTACTAAACTGGCCGCATTAAGTTTGGCTGTTGCTGCATAAGTACAG
>JAQFYC010004322.1:0-17589 GCA_034694165.1 Tomocerus mixtus | reverse complement strand
TAAACCGCATCCGGCTGCTGGCTAAACCGCATCCGACTGCCGGCTAAACCGTATCCGGCTGCTGGCTAAACCGTATCCGGCTGCTGGCTAAACCGCATCCGGCTGCCGGCTAAACACGACTTCCCCCAAAATCCTACTGTCAGCGCCCAATATATTATTTATATTACCAATATTGATATTTAGGTTGGTGTTCCCATGGTAAAATTCATAAAATTTAATTTTGTGTTTCTGTGGAAATATTTTTAAATTTTATTTTCTTATTTCTATGGTAAAATTCATAAAATTTAATTTTGTGTTTCTATGCAAAATTCCCAAAATTTAGTTTACTGTTTCTATGGAAAAATTAACAAAATTTAGTTGTTTCTATGGGAAAATACACAAAAAATTTTATTGAAAAATTCACAAAATTTAGTTTACTGTAGTAGTAGTAGGATAGGCTTTTGAAGGAAGCCCAATTTTACTATAAATTTATTCTAGCAACTATTTTTCGCTATAGTCATAGAAATTTTGTGTCCCTTTTAGTTCCTTATAGGGAATGAACCTTTTTACTACTTGAGTGACCCTTGGGCGCCCCTTATCTCTCTCTCCCTGTTCCCTTAAGTGTGATGATTAGAAAACTTAATTACTAATCTTAGTTAATTATTCAAGGGTCGTTAGGCGATTGATGATTAGTTTATTTAAATTTTTGGATATTTTAAGGATGGACGCAGCGATCATCCACATAACTTCATCCACCAACTTTCTCCACCAACTTTATTAAATCATTGCAGGCTTGGTCCGCATACATACTAATGAATCACCAATTTACACTTTTTAGTCCGCCCGAGTGTGCGAGGCTGGCTTATGGAGTCGCAGTATGTGTCCTTCCGTCCGGAAACACTCTAACTTCCGAACGCATTGACATAGGATGATGGAACTTGGTATACAGCATGTATACTTATGATGGCTAGGAACCCTATTGAAAATGGCCAAAATCGGATTTAGACATTATTTATTCGACAAAATAATTTGAAATTTCCAAACATTAAAGCAATTGTATCACATAAAATATAAATTAATAATAATAAAAAAATATAATATTATCATTGTTCCGATTGTACAGAAAGGACCTCGGTCTCCACTCATGAAGAAAATTTTACTCATTTTCGACGCGCTAAACTGCATGCATTTTAGTTAATAAACTCGAGATATGTTACACGGACTAATGTTTTTAACAAATGTTGGAATTTATGTTTAACTACGCATTCTTTTAAAAGAAAAAAATTATTCTTAATTAACATACATCATAATAAGTATTATTTTATAAGTGGCCACTTTCTTCCAAGTTAAGAAATTTGAAAAGGTACACGTTTATTACAGCCAAAACTAAAATTACGCAATGTATTATATTTCATCTGAACTACCTACCTACTATATCTACACTACACTACTACATTCATATTTTCATAATTCACAAACACTTATGATGTACAAAGCATGTTGGGGATAATTTTCCTTGTTTTATATTTATTTTTGTCCAAGACGAAACTGCAGGAGGACCAAAATAAATGTAGTCACACTGGTTGCTGCTGAAGCTAGGAACTTCATGCTGAGATTCGTTATATGACAGGCAGACATATCCGCAGGGCATCCAACTATTTTCCACATGAACAACGAAATCTTAAAAGTGCAAAAAGAGTTGTGCCCCTATAATTAATTTCCTTACAATATTTTCTTTACTTAAAAAACTGTTAGATTATAGGTATCAATATTAATGATTCTCTTAATTATTGGGGCTTTACCTGATATTTCGTCTTTTCATTGAAGCCTTCGTGGGGGAACTTGTTGAAAATTGATGCAGGTCCTTTTGACTAAAGGCATTTAAATGTATTTTTTAAAATACGTTTCATATTCATTATATTTATAAACCAAAATGAAAGGAAACCCATTCTTTAGAATTAAAATACCCGAAAAATCAATTATTTGGGATAAAAATATCGAGCATTCTCAGCTCCTTGGTATTAAATTAATTTTTCTGTCGAATTAAAATAGCAGTGTAAGACCAATTAAATTAAATTTAGAATAAAAACTCTACTAAAGGCTTTTGACTTACAGCGGTTGAAACCCTTTGTCCAGAGTACATAATCAGTAATAGGGAGAATATAGCAAATCCCATGTGGAATGCCCAAATATAGATGAATCCATTAGCCCCTTCTCCAGAAGTGAGGTTTCCTTCTTTCAAAATGATTGCGTAGATCCCTGCCGTAATGGAAAGAACAGCTGTGCAAACAATACACAGAAGGGGGATTCCGAAAAATGTTTCCAGGTGTTTTGTTGCTGTACACAATTTCTCATGAACCAGCCTAAGATATTCAATCTGTTTTGAAATCTCAGAATCATCCTTCTGCTCAGGATCTATTTGTATTTCCAAAGAAACAATTTCATCTTGCGTCCAGAATGAAAACTTTGTTTCCAGGTGGGATGAAATTTCGTCAAAAAATCGAGCAATGACGAAACAAAGAATGCAAAAAAGGGCGACAATCGTCTGATAGTAGAATGCGATAAGTGCCCTAATTGGCTTCTCTGCAATAAAGTTGAAAGTATTCCAACAAGTTTTGATTGTGTCGTTTGCCAAGATATTTTTCTCCATCAGGCAGGGTTTTAAGACAAAAGCGAGGAAATAAGTCGCGCAAATGGAGCCAAAAAATAGAATCTTGAGTACAAAAACGTTGGAATAAATTCGCAATTTTCTAAGGAGGTCGTTCTTCTTTTTTCGTTCATTCAAATCTTGAAATACAATATGCAGGAGATTCCACGCTTTTTTCAGGTCATTTTGCCGAAACCTTCCAGATAGAAGGATGAATACAGTTTGGATGTAAAGAGATTGGATCTGAAGTCTCATGGTGTACAGATCCGTCCCGCTGAAGAATTTTCCCAAATGGTTCCCGAGGTTGAAGTAAATCCAAAAGGAAAAGTAAATGTATGCGATTGTGCAAAATCCGTTGACTACATTTGGTCCAGAACATTTTGCAGAACTCAATTTGCAATTTATTTCTTCATCTTCTGAGTGTATATGGACAATTGTTAACGGATTTACACCGAGGATTTGAGACAGACGCAAAAGTGGGTCCAGTTCTTGGTGCAGACAATGTTGGTGAAGGGGATTTCCGGAAATTGCCTCCTTGAGTTTTTTTATTTTCTTTAGCATCATCAAGTTTTATTTTTAGATTGTTAACAAGTTAAAGACGTTAAAAATTAGAATTAAGAAAGTTAAAAGACGCAAATCGTATCGAGGTGAAGTGGAATCCCAAACTGAACTCTTTTAAACTAAAAATGAGATAGAATCCTCTTTCAATCATCAATATGTAAGAATTTAATAGATTGATCTAGATTTAGGAACTGGATCAACTAATCAGGTCATTGCTTGGACTGTTAGAGGAAATTATATAATCATATGATATTATTGAGAACAAGAACAATAAGGCGTATTTATTTATTTAGGTAATTAGAATTTAGACAAGACAAGTGCACAACATTTCCAGTCAGGTCTAGTCCATTTCCTTGCCGGGACTTCCACAATATTGCCAATTAACCTAATGTTTCTGGACTTGACTGGACTGGATATCGATTTTCTTCAGTGTTGTTCTTTCCTGGTTATCCACGATGCTCTTTCTTATTGTAGATACAAAGAAGTTGATACTAAATCCTATATAATATGTACTTGCTTGTTTTTAGATTAATTTTCCCTACTTTGGAACATACCTTTTACACTATAGTAAAGAAACAAGCAGTTACATTATATGTTATTGTATAGTTATAGTTATACTAGGTAGGTATTGCAAAAATTCAGCATTACCAAAACCATTAGGAAACACGCAAGGTAACAGGAGAAAGTTTGCACAGCGACTTATATTAATGTGACTTTAATTTCTCCAAGTTCTTCTGGTTAATGTCTCAAAATTTTAGCTCACCTTATGTATCAAGATTATATTCAGATGTCAGGGACGCAAAATATATTTCCCAAAAAAATATGAAATATTCGCATAAATAATCCATCTGTATATCCTTACGGGTGCGTACTGTATTATTTTTATGGGCTCAGTTGTTATAGTATGGCAAAGTTGCAAGACTATTTTTCTCACTTACTGCAACCTTTTAGCTTGCTTTAGACAATGGAAAGTAGTTTCAAGAAAAGTTTGTCAACTTTATGAAATAATTATTTTCAATTCTATTGTCAATATTATGTTATGCATGAACAAGAACAATATAGAGTAAACAAAATTAAGAGACTTGTCCATTTCAACAGATAGAAGTAAGTACATAAGTCAAATGATAATTTAATGTCACTCAAAATATTGCCTGTTGTCTACAATGTCTACCAATGCTAGAGATATTTTAAGACATATCCTCAGCAGCTACTGAAGGCAAACCAATTAAAACGAAGCCACAGTGACAACTGATGTCTGTCGAATTATAACTATGACATTATGTAAACTTTACATCTACAATCAGCCCAGTTTCCAATGTGTTTAATTATACGGTTCTGGTCTGGTGATACATAATACAGGAAATGAAATACTGTGGTCATTGTCAGTCAAAATCAACACGTAGACACGTATATAGAGGATAGACGCATTAATTTAGTCACGTTGGATAGATTTTGTATCCACGTTGGAATTACTGGGAATTGAACTCAGTCGAAACTGTAAAAGAACCAAAAGGTAAGTGATGACATTTGTTGAAGCGGCAGCAAAAAATTTCATGTTGATATTGTTGATTCCGCAAGCGGATATTTCACAAGGACTACCAGAAACGATTTTCATAAACAAATTTATCTAAAAAACAAAGAGAATTGTAAGGAATTTATGACACAATTATTTAATGGAAAAAATGGAACGAATTATTTATATTTTTTCAAAAAGTATATACGTACTTGAAATTTTGTATCTTCAGAATAAGATTGCTGGCGGATTTTTCCGAACAATTTGTAGGGTAGCCATGCCTGTGAAACAATTTTGCACACACGACACGTTACCGAAATTCAAAAAATGAGTAATTTTGTAGCAAAAGGGAATTATTGTAAGATTAAAATAATCAATAATAAATGAGAATTCTTAAAGTAATAAAATATATAATGGACTTTTAATAAATCGATTTTCGTAAAACTAGACGATATTTTGTTAACCTTCAATATTGTTAAACAATAATTAATTTCGTAACCGAACCGTATATCGTAAATAAAGTAACCGAACCGGGTAAGTATGTGAAAACGGGAATTTTTGGAAAATAAATGGGATATTTGCTATCATATAGAAATTAAAAATTGGTACTGGTGACAAAAAAATTTCATTTGTGTACAAAGTATTTTTCTTACAGATGACAGAAATTGACAAAAATTGGTAATTTTGTTTGATAATAACAGATAATTGTTTTTTTGATAAAATGGGCATTTTATTATATATAATTTTGTAAAAAATAGTCCTTACAGCGTCAGCGACATTTTGTCCCGATAGAAGAATGCTCCCAAGACAAAATGCCATTCCTAAAATTTGAAACGCCCAAAGAACGTAATAATACTGTACAAAATTTTTGTTTCCCACACTCCATTCGGATTCCGTCAAGATAATCGTATAAATGCCACAGACACCCGATACAATTGTTGAACAGCAACATATCAAGCAACCTCCTCCGAAACATTTGCCAACCAATTCTACACAAACCCTCAATTCTTCGTAAAGAACTCTTTGATTTTCAATTTCATATCCCAATTCCATTTTTGATCCAGATTCTATAATTCCTCGAAGATTCTCAGTAATTTGTTCAAATAATTTTGTAACCACTAAGCAAATGATTGAAAACCATGCAGGAAAACTCAGGAAAATGAATGGTAAGAAAAAATGGGCTATTTTCTCCAGCAGGAATGCGATTAAATCCCACATTTCTTTATCGTAAATCTTCATGTCAGCCAACATAAGCTTAAAAATTAGGAAAAGGAAATAAATCCCATAACTCAAAGATGAAATAAAAACAATGGAGAGTGCCAGATAGGAAATCTTTTTCAAACTAATTGAAAAAATCAAGTCTCCATTTAGTTTCCAGTAAATTTGATGAAGGTGGTTTAAAAGTAGAGCAAAATCCTTCTGCTTAAATCGCACCCAGTATAAAAGAAGGGTTACCTGTACATACAGGGCTATTACTTGTATTGCAAAGGCATAGAGATCTGTCCCTTGAAAAACTTCTCCGAGATGTACTGTCAAATTTTTATAAACCCAACGTGTGAAGTACGTGTAGTAAATAATAAGGAATATATTGATTAGGGATTGGAAATTACAAAATTCTGTTGTGAAATCGCAACATGAAGATGTTTCCCGTTTCTTGATACACTTAATTTCAACATTCCTTCCCACCCACCCAGGAAAAGTATTTTCTTTCTGTTTAACCTCTTCTTTTAATGTTAGTTTATTAATTAGATCAAGATTATTATTCTGAATTGCTGCAACCGACATTGTGTTAAGTCCAAGAAATCGTAAAGCACTAAATATTGGCCAAATACTTTTAAGGAAACAATTTTTGTCGCAATCTATTCCAGTTTTGTGTTGATCCTTTAACTTTTGCTCTTCAGATATTTGTCCACATCCTGAAAAATACATTTTGATTCGAATTTGATAATTAAAATAGTAAGTGATGATAAATTGTAGAATTTTCATTTAAGAATGCACAAATAATTCGCAAAATTTTAAGATTAGGTTAATATGATGTATTATGATCTAATTTATTTAGAAATTTCATGAAAATGATGAACTGCCAAGCCAAGTCAATAAAATGACAATGACAGTAGTAGTATCTGTATTTAGAATATTTTCCAATTTATGTAAAATTAATATCATTAAGATTCCAGATAACGAAATTCATTATTTGAAAAACGCAATGTGTCGTTGTCTACTTGTCTCCCCGTTCGTTATCATAATTATGTTTGTCCAGTGGGCACCAATCGCACTTAAAGCAATCAATCATTAAAATCCTGGCTAGGACATGTACCGAAAACAACTTTTAACAGAGGGAAATATTATTGTACAAGCTAAGGTATCTATAGGTAAGTATCTACATAAAAGCGTGAATTATCATCTTCTGAAACCACTTTAGGTTTCTTGCGTTCCGCCTGTATTTCTCTCTCTGTATTACAAGTCATACAAACTTTACTACAGTAAAGTAAAATATGTAATTGGAATTAATAATTGGGAAATAAATATATACTAGTATAATAATCAAAAAATCTTTTGTAACATTAAGGTGGGACAATAATATATTAAATTAATTTGTAATCTAAACTTTTAAATAATTACGTTTCATTAATTTTATATGTATACGAATGCAGAAAGTAAAAGTATATTCTCCAACATGCTTCCCATGCTATATCGACCATCTTATATTCTGTTAGTATGCTTTCTTTATTCTACTGTCTCCACTGACGTCATTTTTATTAGTCAATTAAAATCCCATTAATGTATCTCTGTTGTTGTATAATAAGTACAATACATTTTGTTAGGATCTTAATGAAATTTCGTGACTTTACTATATTGTAATTAATTATGAATTTAAATTTAACCCAGACATGGGGCAGTTTGAGATTCCATATGATCACCATTATTGTCACCATTATAAATAATATAATTAATTTTAAAAAAAGCTCCTTTTTTGATTGCCACAGTTTATTCTACCTATATTATATGTTGAAATGTATGCAATATTACTTCACAATTTATTATGGTTATAGAATACAAACATTGAAACTGACTATGACAGTAGTATATAGTATATATAGGTAGAGAAGAACTGACGGTGATGGAACCCCATGAGAATTAATTAAGAATGATTAGTTTAGCTTAGGCTTCCATACAAATATAATAGACTTCAATTTGCACAGAAATATCGTAAAGATACTATAAGCTAAAAGTTATTTATATACCAGGGTGTGTGTTTGGAAACTATTTAGCAAATGTTCGGTAGCAAATTGCATTAGCTGATTAGATCAGCTTGCATGATTGAAAACATCTAAGAAAAACCAACTCTTGTCCTTTTCCTGTCCTGACTTAATGATGTTTTGTGTTTTGTATATTTCCGGTGCAATGCCCATAAAGCAAATAAAATATGGATTGGAATATTGGAATGCTAACAAATTATCCAGCAAACTTGGAGACTATTTTTAAAAACTCCTGGAAATTTCAGCATTTTTGATTTTATCTCCTTCCTGGACAGCTGAACTGTTTCTTTACAATACGCTACTTCCTGATCCTGATGAAGTTACAGAATACTACTTTCGTAAAAGCAATAATAATGGATACGGATCACAGGAACCCAACAATTAGTCTGATAATGGATCTGTGGAAACAAACTTCGTCTGTAATATCAAAAGATATTACAGTTGTTTCAGTTTTCAGCAAAATTGCGCCAAAGCCACGAAACACTGCGGGAACAAAAGAATGTATTTGTTTTCAAATCAGGTGGATATTTTATCTAGGAAAATTCCTTGGTCTTACGCCATTTTCATTCGTTCACATACAAAAAGACGGAAATCCTAATTGCGTTCTTAAATGCGACAAATTTTCTACAAATTCCATCCTAAATATATTTTTCATCCTCCTTTTTGTATATTTCACGGGATGGATAAGCAAAAATTACCTTGGGATATTGGGAGCCTTCTTTCATGGGACGGACCTTTACACTCTGGGTCTTGTGGTCATCTCAATGTATGTACAGACCCTTTTGACTTTGATCACGTGTCGTCTTTTGAATGGAAAACTGATGAAAATGTGGCGCAGTATTCAAAATACGCAGAAAAATCTCGACAGTTTTCTGCATTTTCACTCAATGCGGGATTGTGATTTTCCTTTGGAAACTTCGCCAAATCAATTACGCCATTTATGCTACTCTTTCGTCATAATAATTTTGACATCATTTGTTGCTTACTCTGCATATTTCCTTAACTCTGTTTTTCAGCCGGCTACTACACATTTTTTAGCGACAACAAAAGTAAAATTACACTGGGGACTGTTCATAGCTGAGAAAATTGTTCGATCTCTTGCTGTAATTTATGGCCCGTTAATCTGCGCCCAATTTGCCATTTTTAGTTTGGTAATTCGAAGATTGTTTTTAAAATTGGATAAAACACTTCGCTATTGCCTGACGAGGGAATTTGTGATTGCCGAGGATATTGAAAAACTCAGGGTCACACATCAAGAGTTGTGTTATGGAATACGCTTTATGGAAACCTATTTTGGCATCCCTAATTTGGCAATTTGCTGCAATTCTGTTTTGGCTATAACTTGCGGGATCTATTCAATTATCTTGGTTGAAGGGAGCTTTGATGATGTAAAGAATGCAGAAAGCACAACATACGTTCTACGTGTTCTATATTCTGTGTGGGGGTTTCATTTGTATTTTGCAGTCATGGAATTGTCACTTATACTCATTCCTGGACAACTTCTTCAAAATTCAGTAAGAGAACATTTTCTGATTATGAAACTATTTTTGCCTTTTCCACAAAATTTTATTTTGCTAAAAATAATTTTGCCAAATGTCCTCTTGTCTGTAATTCTCAAAATTAATCAAAACTTGTTTATATATCTAGTCTGTCGCCACGTCTAATACCATCACAGAGCTACCGTTGACGAAAGTAGACGCTGACACAAAATTCCAGGTTTGTTTCTTCCTGAATATATTTTCACAATTTAAATAAAATGCTGTACAAAGTAGTCATAATCCAACTAAATTAATTTTTGATTTAATTTATTGCAGATTTCGCTATTCATGCAAAAATTAAATAGCTCCAGTAAAATTACAGCGTGTTCCATAATTACAATCGGGATGACCCTGTTGGCTTCTGCTGTACCAAATATAACAACCTATATTTTGGTGATATTACAGTTCCGTTTAAGTTTGGAAAATAATAACAGCACTCTTTCGTAATTGTTCTATGCTAAACTACGAATTTAAAATATATTTACAAATCCAATCATGTATTCCTGTACTCATTGCTTGGTGCTATTTATTTTGCCTGCAAATTTTTTTTTCTGAGCTTAGAATTCTAGGTAACCAATGTTTTATATTGAGGGTATACTCATTTGTGAAATGGTATAAACATGGTAAAGCATTTGATCAGTGTAAATCGAACCAAATTAGATTACTAAGGTAGGTTGGCATGTATTACCATATCTATCACCAATATCAAGCGACGTAACTGAAAAACTGCGAATGCCCTCATTATAGATGCATCTTTAGGTTCATAATTCTTTGTAATCCAATTTATGTATGGTACGCACCACAATATTACAACATTTTATCAATTATAAGCAATAAAATATAGATCATAAAAACTTGAATCATTTTCATAAATTTAATGACAAAATGTCAATAGTTTTATTTATCAACGTAATTATAAAAACGTGCATTTTCTGGATTTTAGAAAAATCTAAAATCCAAATCAATATTTTTCTTGCATTTCTTGGAACTTTACCGGTGAATCAAAGTGAGTCATATCTCTGTATCTTTGCTCTCGGTTTCCTCTCTCAATTTTTCCAAGATAACAATAAACCAAAACAACACCAAATATTCCATAAGAAACTTGTAAATATTGAATGATTTGATCCCTAAAACTTTTTTGTGACATCATATTCATGGCCAAATCCATTGTTAGCGTCATGACGTACATCGAGACAGCTGGTACATTTAGTGATAGCCAGCTTACAACTCTTTTATAACACATCTAAAAAAATTAAGATTTAAAATTTTAGGAATTAAAGAAAATATATAGTTTCATTATCTTACTTCATCCTTACTATCAAGCACAATCTAATTGTAAGAACACTTGATAGCTTACCTGACGGACTCCAAAAAATAAAGTCCAAGAATAGCAGAAGAAAATGAATTTGAGCAGAAGCCATGCAGCCCAAATGTGCAAATCAGACTTCATAGTATATTCTAAATTCCAATTACGATAAAGATCAATAGTTTAATGTTAAAATTCTTGAAGCTCCAATAAACATCCTAATCGTAACTAAATGAAAATAATTACCATCCACGGGAAATGTTGAATTTAAAACTGTTGGAGGTTTTCTGATGATTCTAAATGTTTGCTGATTGAGCATGTAAACAGCTTCTTGATTTCCCTCGGTGGCAGACAAAATTATCATTAATCCCGTAGTAATCAAGGGAAGCATTAATTGGATCCCAGTTATCACCTATCAATTTTCGGAAAATAACATCTAATATACTATTAATATTTAAAAATTTAGCAGACATGGATTAATTTCACTTTTCAGAGGAAATCCTTTCAAAATGAAAAACAATTTAAATAAATATAAATATAGTATTTTAAGTATTATTTCATTAATTTCGTCTCAATTTCCATTTATTTCATTCCTTTAAAGTTTCAAAAAATATCCGTTAGAAAATATTACGCAAAATAAATATTTATGTTTGTGTCCTATTTACTTAGACAATAATATCACAATTTTTCGTGTGCCAGGCCACCATGTCCGATTTTAATTATCAGTAATGAAACAATTGTCAACATTTTCTGTGTAAATCGTAAAAGTAAAACTACAATTCATTACAAAACTCAAGAATTTAAACTATTTACCATATTGAAAATTGCGAAAAGTAGTAATCTCGTTTGGTAATCCATGCAGAAACATATTCGGAATTTTCCAGCACACAAAACACAACTCATGGTAATAAAATACTAGCTAAAAATAATAATTATCAAGTAAATAATTTAAAAAACTTAATGTTACTGTCTTGATAATATAACACTCCAATCCAGTCAAAATATTGTGTCTCGTCTATATCTGCGTCTAGTATCCGTGACAAATTCTAAATTCTGCAGACAGATTATACACTACACTACACCTTTCAACTCTATCTCCTCAAGGATTTTAACTGAAAATGATTAGCACAACAGCGAAAGCTTCGTATATACCTTGCAAATACTTTAGCAATGATAAATCTCAACGTAAATTGCTCCATAACAATATTGCAGATGACACTCACTCGCATATTTAGAATATACTGCTGTATATTTGTTATATTCAATATTAATATAATTCTACAAATAATATCCTGCATAACAAAGGTGTAAAGATCTTCGTGGTATACATATGCTAATTCTGTTATAACAGCAGGTAATACTTTAGTTTAAAGATCTTAAAGACGATTAGTTCGTCTCTAAATGTCGTCATCACTCACATACATCAGGCACGATTCAATAATTTTAATACCTAGCAATATATAAATGATTTAAATGTGTTTCTACATATTCCAGGTTTAATCCAATACATCCGATATTTCTACACCAGATTTACATATTTAAGAAAGAATAATGAATTTTTATTTGTATGCGGAATCACATAACAATTCACATATTAAAACGAATTACCTATATAAGCAGTCTTTTTTAAATATTTTATGCTTCAACTTGGAATATAATATTCTTCACTGACAATACAATATATCCATGAATAATGGAAATGACCAGTCATAAATAGTAAATAGAATATTTTGAAAGGCCAAATTGCGTAATTGATTTGCACTTTCAGCGGAGACGCTTTAATGCATGGCATTCCCAAGATCCTACGTTATTAACTAGCGGAAGCTAGTCTTGTTTTTGTCTTTCTGTCTGTCTTTCAAATCGGGAACTCATTTAATTAACGATGAACAGATTGAGATATTTTGTGGTGAATTTTTGCTTTCATAATTACTACTAAGAAATTAATTTTAATTTTTAATTGATATCATGAGGTGCCCAATTGCAAACAAGATATCAGGTCCGTTCAATTTTGTACTTTAGATAATTAATTGTTTACATCCTTTTTGCTAAGGTTTATTTTGTGGCATTGCTTTACCTAATATCTTATAAATTACAGATGCGCAAGAATACGCAAATGACTATTTACATCTAAAGCCCAAACTAGTTGTAAGCAATATTTAGTATTAATTTAATGGCTTTTTGAACTATTATGCTAATGATATGGGTTTCTTGTGAATAATATTGGCTTGATTGGAAATATTGAGATTGAGATAGTTTGAGGGTTACAGTGTTAAGTCACAAACGAAAGATTCCAATGAAAATATTTATACATTTAAATATTGTTAAACAAATGAGTTAGCAGCTAAAGTTGATGCATTGTTAGCCAAGTTAGTTTAGCAAACATACCCTTATTAAAATTAATAGGAGACAATCTTCACTTTCATACTATCTAGCCGAGCTACATGTAAATAAATATTTGCGAATACAAATAGCATGTTATATAATTGATAATCCAACCAAATTCCAGGTATCATTATTATTACATAACAAAAAGTATGTGTAATTATTCATTTTATTCATTGGTGTTGCAGAACTATTACAAACGAAGATTGAGATCAATTTTTTAGAGCCATAATTAATGTTCTCTCTTGGTCACGAAATAAATTAGAGTAGAAAATAGCCATGAATGAACTATTTAAAATACACAGCAACAACAACGGGAGCAGAAAGTGAAAGATCAATAGCGAGACTTGTTGCTGAAGATGAAGATGCGAGAAAACTAACGCCCGCTCCGTTAATTGCCGTTTGATAGCTCTAAATTATAAACTAACATTTCTACAGCTTTACGTGTATAGACTTCTCTAATTATTTGCTAAGATTAAGAAATTAATTCTTAAAATATAAGTATTATCAAACACTGGAACTGGATTGGATTAAGGACAGAATTTTTCTTCCACATTATTGTCTTACTACTGTCTGAGTCTGTTATGTTAAATAAGATAACATTGCAGCTAGCTTGATATAACTAATCCATAAAGGACTTGAATATTTGCGTTAGTTTTTCTTCACCCGGTATGTATTTCGAATTTTTAAATAGAGTACAGTTATAATAAATATTCTTTTAATATAAAATTCAGCATTTGTGTCTCTAATATTTAAAATACAAAATATTACACATTATGCAACTGTTTACACAATCTAATTGTTTTATTTGCATAATTTAGGATGGAATATTTATTTATGGACAATGAATGCTAATATCATTTGCAGCAATCTGTAATCTGTATGCAAAACGAATTCACACATTCACATTACATAAAGGAGTCCAATACTGTACTACTTTACTGCACAGAGGCCCATATTATCATGCTAATTGCGTTCATTATGTCACTATAGCTAGTAATTACATTATTTTGATATCCATGTATTTCTATGTAAAGCCTATATAATGTCAGTCAATGAATATCGAGATATATTTATATGTTGTTCATTCATGAGTAAATGCCAACTTGCCAACTTTGTAGAAGTAAGTATGCAGTATCCCAGTAGGTACTGAAGTAATTAGAAGAGTCCACTAAACTGTGTCCTTTAAATATAATAGAATCTGAGCCAAGATCTAGAACAGCAGAGAGAATAGACGTTCATGAAGTTGTTACACTTTGGATAGAGTTGAATGTGTTTATATTTAGACTTCAGTTCGTGAAGGGCTTTTGTGCAAGATGCGGATGCATCAGTGCATAGTTAGATATTCAGCTGGTTTTTTACCGTGTCGCACGCAATTTAGATTGTGACGTCAAAGACCTAACGGACGATTTAATTTTCTCATTTCTTTAGAGTATAGTGTAATTTAAGTACAAAGTACAGATACAATTCGATATGTACAATTGATTTTGTGTGAATAAATTGCTTTGCAGGCTTTGGAGTATTTGGACTGGATTTGAAAATGTCTTCCTTCTAAAAATTGAATGCCAGTGCCAGGCCAATTACTAGAAAATTTCCCGTTGAATTGAAGTGTTTTTATTATTTCCTTAATCAAAAATGAGCAGCCTGGACCCATTTGCAGACATGCGACGTCGTCGCAGTCAAATTGTGCAGGAGGAAGAAGTGGAGGAGGAAGATGAAGAGGAAGAAGAGGGTGGCGAGCATGACTCCCACGAAAATAATGTCCATGGAAAAGTCCTAGTCGCAGAAGAGACCTTCTGGGACATTTTGTCTCAAGTTTTTATTCCCTTTTTGATCGCTGGAATGGGAATGGTTGGTGCTGGACTAGTTCTCGATATTGTCCAGGTTAGAAAACTTTATCAAGATGACTCTAGTAATATTCTAACTTTTCTATTAAGAAAGTGTACTTAAACATTTAATTTTGAATTGATTTACAGCATTGGCCTGTATTTGTGGAAGTCCCTGAAATTTTTATATTGGTTCCTGCACTTTTAGGATTAAAAGGAAATTTGGAAATGACATTAGCCTCCAGACTATCTACACAAGCTAATCTTGGCAATTTGGACACTCCAAAATCCCAATGGCAGCTGACTGTTGGAAATCTCAGTTTAGTACAGGTAACTTATATTTTTCCTGTTGAGATGTTCGTTGCAACTAACTTTTATTTTCAAATTAATTTAGTTAAATTAAAGTGTCTGTACAAAATATATTGTAACTCCCTTTGGAAAAGTCCTTACTAACAAGTTTCTTATGTTTTTTAATTTTAAATTCCAGTGTCAAGCTATTGTAGTAGGATTCCTAGCCTCCTTGGCAGCTGTGGTATTACGATGGCTCCCTGACGGATATTTTGACGGGACTCACGCCTTAATTCTGTGTACTAGTAGTGTCCTTACTGCTTCCATTGCTAGCTTCGTATTAGGTTAGTCAATACTTTTGTGTCTAAAATGTTAATTTAATTTGCAAATAATTCTAATATTTTCTATTTCGATTTAGGAGTTGCAATGATTATCGTAATTATTCTTTCACGAAAGCTCAACATAAATCCTGACAATGTAGCTACTCCAATTGCAGCATCGTTAGGCGATCTTACCACCTTATCACTCCTTGCGTCCATTTCTAATACAGTTTATAATATTATGGGTTAGTTTTACAATTTTTCTAAGTTTTATTTACTAAATGTGTATGTTTGTATAGAAGGCAGGCTTATTACAAAATTAATTGTAAATGTAATATCATGTGTAGATGATCACAGCTGGCTTCCTCCGACAATTCTTGCTTTGTATTTGCTTTCCATGCCTATATGGATTTATTTCGCAAAACAAAACAAGCTAACCAAAAATGTTTTGTACACCGGCTGGACTCCAGTTCTAAGCGCAATGATGATTAGCAGGTAACTTCATTATAAAACTTGTTACTCTGCTAAGATGTTTTTACAGAAATTTATATTGTTAATTCAAAATGAAAATACATTAAAAGTGTTTAATTTTGTGCAAATAGTTTCGGTGGCTGTATTCTGGATCACACAGTGAAAAGTTTCAAAGGAATTGCCGTATTCCAGCCAGTAATTAATGGAGTTGGAGGAAATTTAGTTGCAGTTCAAGCTAGTCGTTTATCAACATTTTTGCACCGTGACTGCACAATGGGAATACTTCCTGGAGAAACTCAACGTATTCGTACAAACCCGTTTCTCATATTTTTTTCAAAGGGTAAGTTGTTTTAACTTAACATAAGCTGGATTAGCAATCAAATCCATATCTGAAGTATAATAAATTTATAATTATAATGACAATTTCATTTACACAGGTGGACATGCAGTGACAGCAAGAGCTTTGCTTACGATGGTAGTTCCTGGACATTTATTGTTTGCTTGCACAATTAGTTATGTCAAAGCTGGACATACCGCAGTCACGCCTGTTTTTCTCCTCTTCTATCTAACCGCTGCTCTCATACAAGTTAGAATACAATTTACAAAATTCAAGGATAAAATTGTTCATTAAGTGGACTTTTGTATTAATTTTATTAATTCACCTTTTCAAATATTTTCACCTTTAATACTCTTGTTACTCAAAGTAATTATTTTTGCAAGAATGCAAAAGTTAAGTATTGTCCATGAAAATCCATAATTTTTGAGATTTGTGCTAAATGTGATTTCCTTTTTATTTTTTAGGTAAGCATTTTACTCTACATTGCTGAAATATTGGTCCAATATTTATGGAAATGCAAAATAGACCCGGATAATTCAGCTATTCCTTATTTAACCGCTCTCGGGGATTTAATTGGAACCGGTCTTCTTGCCGCTGCATTTTTCCTCCTGCACTTCATTGCCAATGGAGATAAAGAAATAGTAGAATAACCAAAACCAATATATCTATTTATCTTTTTGAAAAACAGGACTTAAATGTGCACCATGACTTGAAGATTCCTTATCGTGTTCTTCCCCTGAATTGACTCAGAGAAACAGAACCCTTTTAATCGTCTTCCATTTTAAAATTACTGAACGCTCAATCTCAATTTGTTACCAATATCTCCTCATGACATTTTATTGCCAATTTTGGCTTTTAACCATTTTTAAATAATTATAGTCAGTATTGTAAAGTCACAAGATAATTATTTGCGGTCGACTTATGGGTTGAACGTAACAATACTTATTTAAGTACTGTCGCGTAAAGAGAATACCGTAAGTATATACAATTACCTTCCCAATGTTCCTCATTAATTAATGTTAACTACTAAAAAGCGTATTTATTAGGTTATTAAAACCAAAAATAATCATTTTTGAAGAATACCTACACAACACATGTTTTAAAAATCGAAATGGAAATTAATTTTGAACGAAACCCGTTTGAATGTACGTAAGACTGGAA
>JAQFYC010004321.1:0-17593 GCA_034694165.1 Tomocerus mixtus | reverse complement strand
CAAACATAGAAAAGTACAGTTAGGGAGAGACTATTCTCTAATGTAGTAATATAGGCATCTAATGTAGCTATGAACTATGAATGATCCAAAGCCAAACTCCAACAAAGAGTTATTCAAAGTTCAACATTACATTTTACTCCTCTCACTTTAACTTTAACTCTGCCCTGGCCTGGCCTGTTATGCTCTGGCTTCATTATTATTGTATTGCATTCGCCAGTATTACATTACATTACTACAACAATAACAATGTGTATAATATTACCTGTAGTACTGTAGTGTACTAAATATTTCAACTACATAATGCATATGCAGACAGTTCTAATGTATGAGTATGAGGTGACCTGCTATATAACGTTGTGGAATTGAACTGAACTGAGGAATACTAATACTTGTGTGTTACGATGTCAGACTAGCTATTATATTTTCTATTCCTTTCCTATTATGACACACATCCATATATTATCCCGTAGAGAATGTGTCTATTTTTGCACATTTTTATTTCTATGCACGCTATACTTTCAAAATTATTCTTTTAATGGTTTGGCTTGACTTGCTGTACATTTGCATATCCTCTATAGCATATGTACTAGTATAAGTAAAAGCTAAATGCATTTCATACAAGATCACATCACGCAATCTGTCTGATCTACCATATGTAATGTAACGTGTATCTGTTTTGTCATCCCAAAGTCAAGTCCTTGTTCCGAAGTTGACAATAGTTAGGCATACATTAAATTTACAGCTTTGCGTTAGCCATAATTGTCAAAAGTTCAACAAAAATGCATAAACACTGCTGTGTTAAAACACTATTTCATTTTGGTACCGAATTTCACAACTTTAGAATGGTTTGTTGACATAAAACTGTGAAACGGTACTTTATAGTAAATGTATAGTCTGGGAGTATATATTATGTCTGTATGTAGGTAGATATAACAGTAATAAGTTAAATAAGTAAAGTGTCTGTCCATTTGAATTGCAATGCAATCACAAATTATATGTATTTATGTAGTATCTACTTATAAAGGATTCTTCCTTGTAGCTTTAGTGCTGAGTAGCAAAGTAATGCAATGTTGTCATTGTTATAAGTATACAAACACTTATTAAATACTAGTTATGTGTTTAGTTTGGTTTTGGTTATGTTATGTTATGAGTATTGTATTGTATTGTATTTGCTCACATAAGTTATAAGTATGCAACTGCAACCACAATGTCAATCCCACACAAAACCAAACTTCATTTTGATTAAGGAACATTAGTAGTTATGATTGCAACTGCGATATGAACAAGAATACAATGCAATATACAATTCTAATAGTTTTCAGTTCTAAGACAAGACTACAGAAAGCGAAACTAATGTTTTGTTAAATAATACAATTGTTACTTGAGTAAGAGTACTAACTAGGAACGAAGTTAAGATCGTTGTTAATACTTAATATTCCTAAGATTAGAATTATTTATTTTAAAACCAGTGTTCAAGGCAGAAGCACCACGCAAAACCCACACCAACACCCGTTCAATGTCATTCGTGTCCTAATTACTTTGCTACGTCCATAAATATCATAGTTAAGTTAGGCAGCACAGTACAGTAATTGTTTCAGTCATGAGTTAATCCAAAGTCAACACAATAGAGTGGAAGTTAATAATCATTAAATTTAATGTAGCATTCTATCATAATTTTAAAAGCTATTATTTCTGATCATTTTGTTAGCGACAGGGATGGATAAAATTCATTTACGGAACGTTACGATTCAGTTAGATATTATATCTTTGCTCAAGGAAGCTTTAAGTGAGTTTAATATGGGAATAGCAATATAAATGCTGTTAATAAAGGGAATCACATCATATTATTATCAAGTCAGGAAAAGCTTTGCAAAACGTACCACGAAAGTGGCTATGGATCTACTAGTTTACTTGTTAGTTAATTTCAAATTAGTTGTAGTTTAGCTATTTAGCACTATTTTGCTTTCAATTTAAAAGGGATTAGGATATCAGAATTTTTTAAAAACTCTTCTGTTAATTTTACAATCAAAACTGTTAAAACTGCGGAAGTTGTTATATTTTGTAGCAACAAAAAATGACTCCTTTTCTTAATTACCAAAATATCGGCTGAATGGTGATTCATAGTAATTTCTGAATGCATGGGTTCTGGAGCTTCTACCCGAACGACGGTCATATAGTCTTCGCTTTGATTCTAAACAATTTATAAGTAGAAGAGGTTTACATACAATTATCACATAAAATATTAACAAATTAACAAGTATACACAGAATATTTACATTGAAAAAAATCATCTGACATCTGACAGTATTTGCACACATCTTAATTCGCATACACAATGCATTCCCGTACACTAATTAATATTTCATGCCTATTCATACCTACTTAATTTAGAGTTTTTTGAAATAGGTAACTGAAGTTGTAGCCTTAAGATATATGCTACAAAGAATTATATCTCTACATTCCCTAAACAGTATTTAATATAATAAGTACATGATTTCATATTTCAATATTTCAATACTAACGTAGATTCCTTAATGATACGCGAACCGTACACTTAGCCAAACGGAAAAAAATTTCATACAACTTGGCCCTATAGACAATTTGGCTTCAACAACACAGATAACATACATCTAACACCAAAAACGTACACGCAATACATAGTATTACAGAAGAAGGGACGAATTCTATTGTATCCTCTAGCTAGCATCCCCATGTAGAAATACATAGGCATTAAAATTTAATATGCACAGACAGACAGCCACATCACAATTACTGTTGTTGTGCAGTGTTGCTGTTTGTAACCTCATTTCCCTCAGCATCTTATAAGTAAACTGTCCATGAATGGAATGAATATCCTATTTTCCATTGATTGAGATTAACATATACGACACGACACGCGCATCCAATTCCATCATTTAAGACCAAATCAAGTATGAGAATCTGCTTGTGAAATGAATACAAAATGTGTACAAAGGCCGAAGGTGCTCACTTGCATATTGCATATTGCAAACTCACCATTCATCAACACAATAGAAGCTTCAATCAGCACGTCTAACTCTACAAAGGCTCTCTAATAAGAAAAACATAATCTCTGATATTGTCTAATTTAATGATTTTTTAGTCTACTGTCCTGTCCTGTCTGTTTCATATCATATTCCTATAACTATAACTAAATCTAAAGTGCCCTCAAAAGCTCATACTATAAAATATCCAAAAGAGTTATCATTTTATCATTCCCTTTATTATTTTCTATTTTCCCAACTGAACTGAACTGAACTGAACTGAAAAGAATTATTGGTCTTCAACTGAATCTTTTTATTACTTTCGACTCCAATAATGGCAATATGCCTATATTCAATAACAAGATCAAGCCGAAAGTCATCAAAGGATTATTGCCATTACATTACTTTGCTTTTATCTGCTATTGTATTGCTCTTGAACATTGAAAATAAATACGTATACCTACCATAACGTATACATGTGAATACACCACAACTAAATTTTCATGTTATTATTCTATTGGTTTGGAGATGGAGACTGAATTGAATTGAATTCATAAGATATTGAATTGCGATTCAATTGAGGCCACAAGATAACTCCCCTGCAATGCCCAATTTCTTGTTTAGTGTGGGAAGATTACCTTCAAATTACTTAGGCACTATCTTTATTATTTTATTTCCTACTAAATAAGTACAGCAGTACAGAGATAAGTACGATACTACTATAGTATTCCTACTATCCATGCTAATGCTAACTTAACTAGCTATACAACTTTTCAACTAATTTAACTCCATCAGTATTCAGTAATAGCAAAGTAAGTATGTACAGTAAGTGCCTACGGCTACTTTATGTACTAGTAATATTCTTATACTATGTGAGATACCTGTACGTAAAGGTAACTTAAACTAAATTGAGTTCAGTTATCTACCCATCAATTCTAGGCAAATCGCTAAAGATAATTATACACCTAAGCTAACAAAGTCTGTACCTAGTTATTGCGTCTAATTACAATTAGTCCGACGTGTCAACTGATGACATGCCACACTATATACTTAATAAAAGCCTCATATCGCAACACAACTAAAGATTGAAGTTACAATGACCTTTTACACAAGGATTACACTTTACATACTTATTTACTATACATTATACCTTTGCCTTAACCTTATCATTATCATTATACACCTGTGATAATCACAAACATTAGCAAAGCAACACTTCTTCCTAGTTCTAATGGAAGGAAACATGATAATATAATATTAACATGACTCATTAATGCTTGGTAATTGGGTAATATTCTTTTATTGAAGTATATTAGTAATTTACCATCTGCTAGGACTTCGTAGGCTTCAGAAAGCTCTTTGAATTTCTTTGTAGCTTCATCCTGGTTGTCCGGATTTTTGTCTGGATGCCATTTCAAGGCGAGGCGGCGATATCTGCAGATAAGAGCAAACAAAACAAAAATCAATATTGAAATTGTACATACTTACATACATGTAAGAAATTAAATATGTTTACTACATCCACAGGCTGTGGTAGTTTGCTAGTATAAAAATTATGCCTAAGGGTTGTATATGTATGTGTACGTGTACAGAACACTGTAAAAGTAATTAGCAATTCCTCGAAGCATCTTTCCATTAAATAAACAATTAACTTGCAATTCTTTGTCTTAACGAAATGTAATTACGTACCATTATCATCAATTTCGAATATTAGCACTATCTGTATTCTGTATGAATGTGATTTCGTAAGATCCAACGCTACAGTACAATACTTGTAACTTGCAAGTAACAATCAACAATGAGTTACCTAAATACATACCTACAGCATTTCCATTTTTCACTTTCTATTCATATTTAATATGTGCATTACTTACACAAGTTTCAACATCAATCTCACTCAATTCTATTTAGACTCACGAACCACACAATTCGCATACATTAGCGTAAATATGGAAAACCTAATTCTTTAGAGCATGTGAATCCTCTCAATTCCTCTCCACCTTCTGTCTGTCTTCATTCATTCATTATTAGTATGTGTACAGTGCACTAAATAATTACAAAACTACGAAATTTTCAGTAAATTATTCAAACCCATCCTATGTAGTCTGTCTAAAATTAATTTGGCAAAAATCCTTGTCCTGCCTTGACTGCATTGCATACATCTTGCTTAAAAATATAGTAATTTATTCCATAAGTGAAAGCGAAAGCTCTACAGTTTTCATCACATCACATTTATCCTCTTTAAAATGCTTATGATGTTTACGTGGATTAATAATTCTAAGATTGTACACTTCACTATGCTATGAAGATGTAAATATTAGATGGGTTCTTTGCCCAGACAGCAGCACTTCAGCCTTATAATCTAATCTACATAATTTTAATACAGTTTATCTCGAAAGTAGAGCACAAGACATAAAGATAAGTAACTTAATTCGCAGACAAAAGACGTATTGTACTTGTAAAAGGGCTGTTCTGACTCAGCGAAATATAAAAAAGGTGCAGATCTTAAGTAAAGTTAAGTTAAAACGAAACGAAGGACAAATATAATCAGTCGAATGGACATTATGTCTCTGCATTAATCAACATTTGCTTAATAAATGTGCTATTACTCCAATTATCAAGTCTATTATATTATAAGACGATGTATCTTTCTAGTCTCCTTAACTTAACATTCTCGATTCTTTGATTGTACATGCATACTGTACATAATTTCTGTCAGGGAATGTAAAGAACTAAATTTTTCTCAATAGTATTCATAAGCCCAACTATTTTTTTGTTATTTAGGTTAGGGTTCCGAATTAAATCACCAAGTCGCATTGTTAGTTGGCAGAGGATAAGCCAAAGGCTGACCTCACACTTCCATCAGCATCAATCCTTTATCGGGGATTCAGGGGCAACTCACTACAACAATAGTAATTGAATACGTACATAAATTCTGAATCGTGAGTTACGCTAAAAGAAGCTTTTAAAAAATTACACAATTAATTAACACGGTCTATAGCTGGTAAGAGTAAAGTAGAATGAACATGCTTAGCTTTAAGTTATGTATTGTTCGAAAGTGGGATAAGGTGGCCCGCTGGCTTGACTTAGCTTGATCTGGCTTGCCCGCATATAAATAACTAACTTGTTAGCTTACGTTAGCTAACTGACAAAGAAAACACTGGGCTGCATTATGCTACCTTGAAATTAAAACCCAGGAGTTCGTAACTAACCTCCCGTGTAGTTGAACATAAATAAAGCATTTATCTCTCTTTCATTACAACACTAAACTGATATTAGTGTTTTCAGCAGGGAAAACGCTGAAAAAAGCTAAAGATGTGAAAAATTAACTGAAAGCTAAAAGTTTATCGTACTTCTGTATTCTGTATCATGTCAGATTTTATATAATCTAAGGTTTTCGGCCTCCAGTACATAATTGAGGATGAAATAAATTGAGTATGCGGAGCAAGGAGTTTTATGACATTACATAAATATAAACAAGTAGCGAAAGAGAAAACATAAAAAAAGTGAAACGCACTAACTAGGGAAAAAAATTCCGCTAGCTCAGCACGAGCCATGTGCTTTATATTATAACCCAAAACCAAAAAAAAAGAAATCTCACATAGTGCATTACATACATTTAGCACTAAAGTCAAAGAAACTATTATATTATTCCTGTTGCTTTTAGTTAGGCATCTCCCAAGTGAATACTTTGAATAATTTCGTGTGACCCAGACCCAAACCCTGCATGTGCAAAGCACAAGACAATGAGACAACCTGATTTGTGAGTGAAGAAGACTTGTTCTTGATGGTATACTAACTAATTCACTCGGCTAAGGTTGCAATATATTATTTTGCAGAAATGTGGAAAACAAAAGGAAACAAAACTTGAAACTCTTGGCATTCGACAGCATTCACATAACTTAACAGTGTCATTCTGGTCATGAAACTAATAAATGACATGCAGTTATCATCCTATTTTTCTGTTTTCTTTCTACGTAACCCACAATAATACAATATCTGCGCAATAAATAATTGATAATAATATAAAGAGACACATTGAGTTATTTAGTTGATTCTTGTTGGTAAATGGTAATGCTAATGCTACGACATTATAAGATGATCTGATCTCTAGGGGAAATCTAAATTTACCATTTATACAATTTTCTGCGCCATATTATGTCAACAAGGACCATAATAATATAGTCTATAGTAAACACTAGCTCTTTACATTTACTATACATATCCATAAATCATTCCTAACCGAAGCTAACATCATTAACCAAAACCAGACAAACTTATCACAAATTCTCAAATACAGTCGCCAAGGTTGTTTCCTATTAGCACAGCGGAATCAATTCTCTTTGCCTCAAAGAGTTTCTCGTCTACTCCGACTCTTGGCTTGACTTTAGCTTTCGACACCTTCACACAACAGATTAGATAAGAATTATACCTTGTTACTTACATAAATCATCCTATAGAACAAGAACTATGGTTATAAAATATGAATTATTTATATAGACCACAGTATAGTTAATATTTATATAGAAAATACGCCTGTACGCTATTTTTGCAATGGAATTAAGATAAGATTAAGACAGAGCTCAAGGCGAACTAATGGAAAGCAGTTAAGACTTTGAATGTCAAAGAGTTGCAGACAGCCAGTACAATTGTATCAATGAGAATACCTATACACTATACATACACCACAATTACATCCCCTCTACGACATTATTATTTCATTTAGCACACCTAATTATTGCATATTATGCAATGCAATCCACTAACTATAACTACAAATGCAATTATGCGAACATTACAGATTTACTTTTTGTTATTGTCTTGTCTATACTTGCCATTACTTATTAAGGTAGTTTAGTAGGTGGTTGAATTTGCATTACTAGAGGAAATAAGTTAAATAATTGAAAACCTTGTTAGAATCTTACTCTATAGACGCAAACGCATTGCTCTAGCACAGAGTAGCAGATGTAAGATGTAATCTATAGGGAACTAAAGATACAAACAAATGAGCTATTTACTTAAGTAGTTATAATTTAAAATTAATTTGTAGAAATTGTATGAAATCCGCAACCCTCAAACGCAAGGCTAAGGTTAAACTGACAGCAGAGCTGAAATTAATATTAAGTTCAACGCTTCTGTATCTCCACGAAATACTTAACTCAACTACTGTAAATTCTATTGCGACTGTACTACATGTCGAGTATCGTGTGCAGTTACGATTAGAAATTCAAGTACGATGAGAAAATACATTACTTTGCGAAAACTTCCATGTCACGCTGTTTTGCTTATAAATGTTGACAAACCACAAACAAACATACATGAGTACAAAATAGTAAAACTATGATATCAACATACGCAGATAGATAGCTAAGCTAAATAAAATAACACCGCGAATGCAAGATGTGAATGAGAAAAAAAGGAAGATGATATACGACTCGGATGTTTACACACCTAGGAAATAATTCAGGCAAACCAAAACTAAAATCAACTCCAATTTCGGGCAGCATGATTTTTTCACGTCAGCGAAAGCCCAAATTAGAATTGTTTTCCTTGTCTCAAATCTTTCAACGTCTTCGATTCATATTTTCATCAACATCTTCAGAAACAGAAACAAATCACTTAACAAACTTTATTTGCATAACGTTTTCGTAACTACTGCATACTAAATTATCATATTATCCATTAGCATTACTCTTCATTGCTTCATCCTATATTCAGCACTAACTACTATTTATTATAAGTACTGCAGAATTCGCTATATATGCATGTGGTCTGGTTCTGGTAAGGTCTGGCTAGCTAATCGTAAGTTAGAGAGTGAGTGAGTTATGATGACCCCTAAATGTAGCCTTCCTTTAGCCGAATAAAGCTAAAGCTTAAAGCAAACCAAGCAAACTATCCAAACCAAGTCAAGTCAGCATGATTTGGTTACTCAAATATTAGCTATTGAAAGCTCAGTGATTTAAACTCGAGCCAAGCTAAGTTAACACAAAACCAATTGACATCAGTTTGCTAAACAAAATCTCAGGGCAGGCCAGGCCTACTTGCATCTTATTCTTCATTCTTTATGATCATTGCTTATTGCAATCACAATTACAATGCACATCAGTTTTTATTTTACTTGCATTAGCATAAATAAATTCTTTAAGTCCTTATTTACCCATCATCACTATCACCTTAAAGGCATGTCAAGCCAAGCCAGGCCCAGGCCCAGGTGTTAGACTGTTGGATTGAAGTGAATGTGTAATGATTAGAGTATTGGCCTGACCTACCTATTTACCTATAATATATTCAGCAAGCTTATTTATATTTAGCCTACATAAAACACTCTCACATAAATAAATTCATACATCACATCACGATTCGCAACCATAAAGTGGAGTTTACATTAAATCTCAAGCATTCTAATACAGACAGGCATGTCATCTGCTTTCCTTTACTCATCCAATCAGTCAGCCTCGTTACGTCTGGCATGGCAGAATGGCAATCCGTATTCTAACAGCGAATGTTTTATTCTATGCTCCCACTTCCCACCCTATTCTCGTCTCTTTATTTATGCGTATTCTCATACACAGTTTACATAAAATAAATTCTGTTTTAGCTCACACACATTTTTATTGTGTTCATGAATGTTTAATTCATAGAATTGCATACGAGTACCTACGATCAAATGACAAGACAACTACATATACGTCCCCTACAGCCAAGTTAACAGATAAAGATACATAATACATAAGTATACTTGTAAACGAATTTCTGAAATTAAATTCTAGCTAACTATTCGGATATATACATTTTTGGCAACGACTACATCACACGTTATGATATGATATGACCATGTAAGAACAATTACTCCTGCAGGTATGTTTTATTAAACACACTAGATAAAACTCAATTATATACTAGACTAACTAAAACAAAAGTGTTGCATTGCATCACAAAAGAGAATTATATTTACCACAAGAATTATGTATGTGCAGCCAGAAAAAATGCTCTCTCTAATTGTATGTGGTAATCAAACGTTTCACTTAATTTCTTTCGCACTTGAATAAAGTGTTCGCTCAAGCTCTAAAACCTGCATTGAGATTTTTAATGACATTCAGATCCATTTACTTCTTTCTCACATGCTAACCGTCACCGTTCGTTCATTCTTTAGAACCCTTTTCTTTGCACTATGCAAAAAACTAATAGAAACAGAAACTATCTCTGCCTATGTATTAGATATGAAATGATACCACGAATACCACTACCACTAATGGCAAGTATAGTTTCATGTAACTATTAAATGTACTTTTAAGTAGGTACATATACAATTATCAGTCTGAACGGTCAAAAAACTGATTTCACACCCTAACACAAAGTAAATGTGAATACTTACTGTAAATTGAAACACAAAAAGAAACTAGTAGCTATTGAATGAATTCTAAACGTTAATGTTGCAACGGACACCATAGTTAATTTATTTTCTGCAAGCAAAAAAGTGTTGTCGCCTGGGCTGGCTTGATGAACAAATACCATTGCCATTAAATTAGGAGTTTGAGTTAGTCAGAGATTGGATTGGCCATTGAAACATTGAAAGTTTACTACGGAGAGCTTTGCAATCCTAAACTAACAAAACATACGATAAGCAAAGCAAATCCATGCCATTATACTGTACCACATGGAATTGAATGGAGCAAGCAACGGTAATGCAAGTAAATAGGATTACGATATTACTATCATGTATTTTATTTAATTACAACTACATATGTACATACATTTGCCTATCTAATGTATCTGTATCTGCTGTATTTCTTTTATACCGCTATTTACTAGTATTTGCTTACATATCAAGTAAGTAGGTATAGTACAGTATAGATCTGTCCCTATTCAGTATGTGAAAAGCTATTAAATGAAAATAGAAATAGACATTAGACAAGCTTGAGGTAGCATTCCATTTCCTATTCTATTCTATTGTATTTGACAGATTGCAAATTGAGATTTTAAATTAGCCTATAGATACAGGCGGCTCAAATAAAAAACTATTGGCTGGCTTGGCTTGATTCAATTCACTATCTCCATCTCCTACACTTAAACAATCATTTACCATTTATCACTGTCGTATTTTGTCGAATAAAATGGCTATACAAATACACTGTAGATTATCTTCTATAATAAGTATTAGAACCAAACTTACATTCAATTTATATGTAGGTTTACTGTATGCACATAAAAAAGTTGAATAAATGTTCTACAATACTGCGTAGCAGTAGCAATAGTGTATGTAGCGGATGTTATGACTTCAAATACATTATGTATTTGTATCTCCTTCTGGAAGTAATGGGACCCATTCAATCTGCAATAATAAATCACTTAAATTCACTGCGTCTTGTACTTGTATGTACATAGCAGCCACCCGAGACGAGCTACTTCAAAATTTCCGGTTTTACATAAAATTTCAATTTAAAAAGTAGACCAAAACTATTATCCGGACCAAATTCTTGCAGTGAACATCATTTTCTTATCTAAATCCCATAGAGATACCTTTAGCCAGAACGGTTACTCAAGATTTCGCTAAAGAAGCGATATAGATAGTGAATGGAGAGAGACTGACTGCATTAAACATTACATTACATGAGCATATCGCATAAATGCGTCCTGGGAGCACTATGAAACTACCCAATAATATATACTCGGAAAAAATAGGGAGTTAGCTCTTCCTGGTAATATTCTGTTTCTATTCTGTATACGTACAATTATTATTTGCCTGCAGAAAGAATCATACGATTCCATTAACGTGTTTGTGTACGGAGCAGAACGCTTAACTTTTCCATGGAATCCCACATGGAACATAAAACGAAAGAATTTCAGCTTCAAGTGAATTCAGCACTCAACCCTTTTCGTCTCCATTGCCTCATATATTTAAGATTAAGATCTGGCGAAGGGAAAGAAAGGTAATGAACTGCATAAAGGATGAAGATGAAGTAAGCAAAATGAAAAATGAGCTAGATTTCTGCACAGAAATTTGCAATGCATCTAGTTTATCGTTTAACGTGCATGAGAGTAATTATAATCTTCGTTTACTATTCTGTTCTGCAGTACTCAAAATATTGTTCCCTCCCCGTAATCGTAATATTACAATTACAATTACAGCAACAGCAACAGGGCAGACAACAAAGTAAATAAATCCTTGAGTGAACCTAAATATTTCTCCGTACATTTAGAGAAACAGCATGCAACGAACATAATAACTAATATAGAGCTAATATAACTAAAGATAAGTACAACACATTATTCATCCTCTCTGTTTATTACACGTAAATTCCGTGCATACCCTATATGAAGTAATAGTAATGCGATTGCATATGAATATTGTATAAGAATTTCAATCCATCATTTAACAAGCCCACACAACAACCAAGAGCCACAAAATGCAATTGGCTACAATAATCTACTCTACCTAACAAAAATGGATTCATCTTGAGTAGGAAGTGTAGAGAAGATCACTGCCTACTAATAATAACTAATCATAGTGTCTAACTCATGTTTACAGAGCGTAAAAGCAC
The DNA here is from genome assembly GCA_034694165.1 of Tomocerus mixtus. Classification (NCBI taxonomy): domain Eukaryota; kingdom Metazoa; phylum Arthropoda; class Collembola; order Entomobryomorpha; family Tomoceridae; genus Tomocerus; species Tomocerus mixtus. The sequence goes on along the minus strand of JAQFYC010004321.1, from coordinate 5,049 downwards.
GTTATGTACGGAGCAAAGAGCGAGTCAAATGTCAAGTCAGAATAAGGATGCATCATACAATTCATAACAATCAGTCAACTTGAGAAATAAGTTAATGTAAAGGGTTAAAGCATAGATGCATGCAATAATATCCTAAGAATGGCTAAGGGCGTTAGCATTGAAGTCAAACTAACTTAACTATGGACATTGAAAATTGAAACGCGTCTGCCTCCTAATAAATGATTAGATTAGGATTTACAATTGAGAAGAGAAGAGATTCACTTCACAGGAGGGAATCGCATCAGGCAGGGAGAACCTCACTTAACTCGTATAAAGAGCAAGCATGCAGACCTGAGACCAGACCAGACCACCACGCCAAAACTCTTTTTAAGTTCCGCTTTTATCTCAGTTCCTTGTGTCTTCAACTTTATTATTATCTAATAACAATTACACCTTGTTGACGATCTAGGCTTTAACAACATGACACATCAATGCAACCTTTGGCTTTATACTTTCCGATTCCGACCCAGCCTAGCATTCAATAACAAATTACCTATGTATGTATATATATAATCATATAACACTAATATACATACATATTATATTTTTCTTATACTTAGAAGAACTTTTATTCTTTGAGCAAAAATATTTGCAGACATATGTTTTCATCAGCAGCAGTTGTTCAGTTTCACATACTTACATTTATGCTGCAGCAGAGATAGCATATTGCAAATAATTACGGGAATTTTTACGGAGCCTATAAATAGTTGGCCATTGCCAAATATAGACTGCTGCACCTACCTATGCAATCACAAGATCATAAAATTCTATAATAAGCGGAGCGAATATATTTACACAACTCTTTAGTGAAAGAAGAGTGTATCCGTCTATAGATGTAAATCCATCTGCACGTGTATACATATTATATAAATACTGATCTTACTTATAGTTAGTAGTTTAAGTATCTACAAATTCTACCTGGTCTGGCATGGCCTGGGTTACTTTTTGCCAACTTTGCCAAATGTTACGATACTTCACATGAATACGATATTAGCATGTAAAGATACTGTTAGTTAGAGTGGGAAATTTACTCTAGAGCTAAGCTACACAAGAAACTTGACGCCAGGACATAATGTAGAGTTTTTAGTCTTTATTCATCTATACAAGTAACTCAACCCACTGCCACACACGAAAACATCAGTTGGGATTTTGAGATGGGATGAGAATATGTATCGCATAATAATATTATGAATATGATGTTTATTATTTAGCAGGGGCACTATTTATTACTGTTAGTGCAATTACTATCGGATTACTTTATTAGGTAGGTATGTATGCACGTTTTATAATACTATTAGCATTAATACTATAAAAATATTATGTGAGTGTCAATGCCATGTCGGAGATCTGCAATTATTACGTAACCAAAACCAAAATTTCAACGCTTTCGCATCACATTTGCAAATATTTATTTACTAGTGTCTGTCTTTTTGAAGACATAGCATCTATCATATTCTTTTACAAAGTTATTTATTTTTGGCGAAATTATTTTAATTATCAACTTGGAACAATCAAAAATCTTTTATTAATTCAAATTCTGACTAAATTCTAAAAAATGTACTATGTACAGTATAAAGGCCAGATTGTTCAGACTACAAAACTTAGGCTCTTCATTCATGTAGATAGTCGTATAAAGTACTATTATAGTATGTTACATCTCTTTATAATGTAATTTTTTAGTACTTGAAGGCAACTTTGAATATTCAGTACAATAATGTGAATGAAATGTAGCTTATTATTTATTTATCATAATTATCAATTTAACAGTAAATTAGTTTAATTGCCCTGTCATGCCACGACTGTGGGAATTAGATCATTGTTGTGCAAACTATTAGCTAACTACTTTCTTGCATTCTGCAGCCATACTTATAAATAATCAGTGAAGATATTTTATCATGAAAACTTGAAACTGTAATAAATAATTTAATCGCAATATTATATCATACCTACAGTAAATAATTATGATAATGGCCTGTTTGAAGTAAATTTAAGTACAAGTGAAACCATAATGGCAGAAGACTTTCAGGAACAGTACTGCTATAGCTATTATAGCTTCAGTTACTTGCAGTAAGTACGTAAGTAACACGCAGGCACATTAGTACAGTCACATTCACATTTCACTGGTGATGTTATTAACCATTTTATTTTCCTTTCCAACTTTACTTCCTCCTACGCACTTTTTCGAACGCCTGCGAATGTCTTTCTTTCATAGCCGAGCATTAATTTTGTCTCTCTACTCTAGCAAAGGTCTCTATACTAGCGATAAAGATACCCAAGTATACGGATTTTATAAGGTTAAGTGCTATATAATTTTTAGAGTGTATAAATAAGAATTACGTGTCTAATGGAGCCTAGGCTCACACAATACAATAGACTCACGAAGGATCATTCAAGCCAAGCACAACACATCCACTCTCAGTCAGTCAGCAAAAGTGTATTTGTACTTACATACAGATACAACTTACGTATGACTGAGAACTTCATTAGATTGGGCGAATGTTATGTTGCTTTGCTGGCATTCATACAAGCCAAAGAAGAAGTGTTACGCAAGCAAGACGAAATCAGTCACACAGCAGACTTTGTAATTTAAGTAGGTACCTCCATTACATTATTATGTATCTCAGTCAACTCTCATTGTCACTCCTATTGCCATTCCATGCCAGGTTAACTTTGGAGTTAGTCATGCACATAATGTACCAATAGTAAAAGTAACTTCTTTATCGTTTCATCGCTCCACCAATACAGAAAATGAAACAAAAACATGTCACGTCAGCAGCAGTATACCTATATGTACCTTATGTAGTTCACGGGAGAGTATTCCAAATGCACTATTGTTAGAAAATTATAAATAAACGTACGATCAAGCATTAAGCTCCACAATATTTTGATTTAGGGTTTCGGTTCATCTCATTCAATAATTAACTTTGCAGTAGCGATTTGGCGAATGAAGCTTGGTTAAAATTGTTTGGCCCACATGGGGCCCTACTGATGAAATAATGTTACAATACTTCGATTCGGTTGTATGTGGCAATTAGCATCCAGACCCTTCAGACCTGGTTACTTACATTATCCAAAGAAAAGATTCTCAACTCAAAACAATTGGCTGGAATTTATGTTATTTAATTCCTTATGTTCATTTTACGTTAAATTAATATATGTCTGTGGCAGGAATCTAAAAGTATGTTAAAATAAACAACTTTTCTTTGAAGCGTTCATGAGTGGTAATGTACATCTCAATTGCACATTTATACAGCAAGAAATAGTAATTGCATTGCAATGTCAAAGAAAACTTGCAAATTAATACTGGCAAAGCTACACAGAAGCATACATATGTAGATATTGCACTTAATTTCGTTCTCCACCGTTTAGCAGGTTCGGAAAACTAATAGTGCAATTAACGGTTCAAAAAAGTTGAGATATTCCAAAAACTATAATGTACCATTCCAGGACACGACCCCCATTAGAACGACTAAAGGAGCACATGCTTGGCTAATCCCTGTTCAATTCAAGATAAGCAAATTGACAAACTCCCTGGAAGTAACGTGCAGACAGAAACAAAAAAGTAAACCGAGTGAGACAATGATCGCTTCCTGGTGCATATACCTTAGACTCCTCCGAATTTCATCGCTTAACGATGTTTACAAACACCTATATCAGAATGAAGTATGTAAAAGTGTTGTGTAGTGTAGAATGAAAGAATTGAAAGCATGCTGCCCTCAATATGTTTACCAGCTCATTAGCTATAGCAAAAAAAGATTAATGATTTACAATTGCTGCATTTGTAGGATAGGAACTCTATAGCCCATGGTTTCCAAGATTTACTGAAACATTTTCTGATCCTAATTTATATCACATACACATATCAAATACATAAGCCTTTCCTTACATAGCAGAATTAGCAAAACTTCAGTTCGTTTATTAGCAGTAAGTTCTTAAGTGATAAGAACGTCGCGTCGTAATGTAAGTATAACGGATACACCCTTTTTGCACAGTATATTATGATCCTATGCAAAGTATATGGTTTCTAGATTCCTATACAAGGTCCCTAGAAAAGCATAATTCTACAATATACTTTACTATATCAGTCATTTCCTTAAAAATCCTTAATCCCTACGCTTACTTATTTATATCAAGATCTGTTTCTGTACGTAATAACACACACACTTTTCCTGATCCTTCGTCTTTGCACATTTTTGCGTTTAATATTCTCCGCAACATTAGCAGTATAATATTTCTTGTACACATTGAAGTAGCGTGAAAGCCGAATTAGTCTACTAAAGCTAAGGGCGGAAAAAATTATACTTTGCTTTAGATTTTGCGATTCTAAATTGGAAACTTGCCTATTTGAGTTTGAGTAGTAAGTTAACTAACTAAGTAAGAGAACGGCTGCTACAATTCCACAAAGAAAAATATCGTTAGCGCAGCTGCTTCAAAAAAGAAACATCTAAATTACGTGGGCTAGTTCTCCTACTAGTTTAGTTTGCATGTAAAACAATCATACATAAACTAACTTTGGAAAATTACTGCAAAAGAATACTTCTACTGCGACTTTATGCTAAAAGAGAACTGAAAGTACTAAAGTTTCTTAAGAAATTCGAATTCGAACCGGCTTTCTTAGTTTTTTCTTAGTTTACATAGAATGTCCTATCCCGCCAAATAAATAGATGACAATAAAAATGAATTCGCATCTTAAATAGTGAGAATAAAGACGCAGACGATAGAATACAAGACAGGAAATCACGCCTTCACAACTAAACCTAACTACTACTGAATGGAAGCTTACTAACAACTACGTACATCCCTACAAGAAGACACGATTGAGACGAATCTTATGTTTCAAGTTTCATACTGCAAAAGTAATTGGCTGTCCACCAAAAGTCGAACTTACAAAGCCCAAGGTGGTTAAAAATAAACCCCATTGGGCTAAAGTTAGATTTTAGCCCGCCCGAGTGTGCGAGGCTGGCTCATGTAATCGCAATGTCTGTCCGTGCGTCCGTGCGTCCGTGCGTC
>JAQFYC010004320.1:0-17593 GCA_034694165.1 Tomocerus mixtus | reverse complement strand
GTATGTTTGAATTTTTGTTTATACTTATATTGAACCTATTTATACCTATCTTGAATTGTGCTGGATGTTTAGGGTGTAAATTAATTTAATTTTGCAAAGTACAATTTGTAATAATGTAATTCAATTTAGAAAATTCAATAAAAAGCTTACGTAAGTATGAGCAGAAGCAAAGTGAATGTTCCGAAGCGTTCTATCAACTTTAATTAATATGTACACCATTATCCCACTTATCAACTTAAGATATATAAGACTGCCTAAATGTCTACTTTATCATTCTATAATCTAGATCTTGAAAAAAATAGGCAATTTTTTTTAGAATAAAAAACTTTAGTAAAATAGTTTTAGCCTTTTACGTAGGTCTCATTCAAAGTTGGATATCGTATGCTTTTACGCAAAACTATAGATCTTCAACTTCAAGCAACCCTACTACACCCTAAATGAATACATACATTAGTTTAGTTTAAAACTGCGAAAATATGATACCTTTTTAACTAAAACATTTTCATCGATGATTACGAGATTATGATGCTTAAACTGCTTAAAATATTTGGGGTTTGGGCTTACAGTCAATAAGCTCATGCAAAGAATAAGGAATGTTCGCCTAAATACAGGAACATGTTACAAATTTTGTGCTTTGCCAGGACAGCACGGCAAGGCAAAAAGGCCAGGCTGAATTCCGGCATGCAGCAGCAATAATGAAGGCGAGGATATAGTGTAGGTAGCAGCGGTAATGCATAAAATCTCCGCCATTTCTCTCCACGCCGACGGTGTGTCCGCAGCAGTTCGTGAAGAGTTCCGGAATAATTAGCAAATTTTTGGTTTATTGGTCTCCATAAAGGTTAGTTTTTATTGAAATTTCACTAATAATTATAATATCAAATTTGTTTTTGTCGAATTATGATGTTTTTTGAGTAATAATGAACGAATTTAGTGATTCACATTAGGTGCTGTAAGTTGTAATGTTATAAGATAGGCAAATCGGGTTTGAGTTGTGGACATACTTTAAGATTTAAGTTTATGTAGATATTTTTTCTGTTTTCGTTAGTTAAGGGAGCAGATTGGGTCGGGGAAGGTCAACAATAATTTATAATTTTAGGGCTCTTAAAGACACTAACTAAATATTTTATTCGTACAATATCAAATATGCAGAAAGCAGATAGGAAGGCTTACTTTTGGGTTCAGGTCAATAAAATGCTACATAATTGATCAGTTTATGTCAATGGCATTATGGCATGGTAGTGTAAAAAAATTATTAAGTGGTCATTTATTAACGGCAAGAATTTCGAAATTATATTATGGTACTGTAGTGTCCCTTCCGTTACATTAGGAAGGGGATAGCTTCACCCACGTACGCAAATTAGTTTTAATTGTAATGTTTCATTTGACTGAATAGGGTGAAGCTATCCCTACACCCTAACAATGCCACAAAACGAGTACATCGAGTTGCATCGTAAGCGCCATGGGTATCGTTTGGATCATCATGAAAGGCTTAGGAAGAGGCAGGCTCGCGAGGCTCACAAAACGTCAGACAAGGCCAAAAAGCTGAGGGGATTGAGAGCGAAAATGTTCAACAAGAAACGCCACAATGAGAAGGTGCAAATGAAGAAGACCATTAAGGCCCACGAAGAAAAATTAAAGAAGACTAAGACCGAGGAACCCGTCCAAGAGGGAGCTGTACCGGCATATCTTCTGGACAGGAACAATGAGAACAGATCTAAAATTCTCTCAAACACGATCAAACAAAAAAGAAAGGAGAAGGCTGGAAAATGGAATGTGCCCATTCCGAAAGTAAAAGCACAATCTGAAGCAGAAGTATTTAGGGTCATTAAAACTGGAAAATCTAAGCGAAAAGCCTGGAAAAGAATGGTAACGAAAGTTACATTTGTTGGCGATGGATTCACTCGAAAACCTCCGAAGTTTGAAAGATTTATCAGACCAATGGGCTTAAGATTTAAGAAAGCTCATGTCACCCACCCTGAATTGAAAACTACTTTTTATCTCGATATTATTGGCGTTAAGAAGAATCCTAGTTCGTCGATGTACACCAGCTTAGGCGTTATTACTAAAGGAACTGTAATTGAAGTTAATGTCAGTGACTTAGGTTTGGTTACGAACACCGGCAAAGTTGTATGGGGTAAATATGCCCAGGTTACAAATTGTCCAGAAAATGATGGGTGTATTAATTCTGTTTTGTTGGTATAGGAGAATAAAAACAAATCTGTTTTGTATAGTACTAAACAGACAGACCACAATGATTTCATTGCCATATAAAATATGATCATAAATGACCAGTTACTCATTTAATTTAGCTATAGATGTAAAATCACAGTCCATACGCATATTTGCATATTTTTAGCATACCTTTTGGCACAGTTGCATAGGTCAAGTAGTAATGTAGTTAGCCTAGCACTTTTAACATATAGCTAAACAGTTACTACTTTACTACGAATTATTTATTATTATTTTGACCATTAACAATCACAAAGGTGCTTAACACTTGGGGTAATTAAGTTTTGGAAGGAGAAACTAAGCATATTGTTTCTTGCATCGTAAATATGACGTTAATTTACTATAACTCATGTCATCAGTATCAGTAAGTTATTATAGGATGAAGTAAAAGTAACATACATGTCACTATATATTATTCAAACTAATAAAGTATTGCTTTTTTATTGACAGAATCAAGATGCAAATCTTCGTCAAAACCCTCACGGGGAAGACGATAACCCTAGAAGTCGAGCCCTCTGACACAATCGAAAATGTGAAGGCAAAAATCCAGGATAAAGAGGGTAATTATGTAGTCTCATTAAGGATGTCCAATTTATTTTGGATTAGATGAGATTATTTTCTTAATAGGCAATTAATTGAAACTGTAATACATCTTAGGAATCCCCCCTGATCAACAAAGATTGATTTTCGCCGGTAAGCAGTTAGAAGATGGGCGGACGCTGTCAGACTATAACATCCAGAAGGAAAGTACACTCCATCTCGTCCTTCGCCTTCGAGGTGGTGCTAAGAAGCGCAAGAAGAAGAATTACACTACCCCTAAGAAGAATAAGCATAAGAAAAGGAAGGTCAAGTTGGCAGTTTTGAAGTACTACAAGGTAACTTATTGATTTATTGCATATCTATATCTTAATTGTTAGATTTGGGGTACTATCTTGTTCATGTTGACGAGGTCAATTAACTACCTTGTGTGGAAATGACCCCTTAATGTTCATACAATTTGTATCTGGTTCTCCGATACTTCAAGTTCTCGAAAAAATTTGAAGCAATTTATCAAGCAGACGGTATATTATTTTTCTCACAGGTTGACGAAAATGGAAAAATCCATCGCTTGAGAAGAGAATGCCCATCAGAAACATGCGGGGCTGGAATTTTCATGGCTTCCATGGAAGACAGACATTACTGCGGTAAATGCGGTGCCACTTATGTTTATAATCAATAAGAATTTTGAATAAAATGTCTGCTCTTTGAAAATATTTACTATACTTTTGCATGTGTATGGGTTATAATCATTTATGGGAGTATATTATTAATATTATTTTTCTATTTGACTAATACATATAGCCCTAAACTCTTAAGTCTTAATTATTATGAACATCGACACATCGACAGATTTTATGGGTGTCATACTTAATTCGGCAGGCATGTCTATGTATAAAAATATACTTATAGTTTATAGTTTAGTAAGTTTTAGTTTTTATTAGGTAGCATATCTTATGGTTTTACATAGTAAACTTGCTTCACTTCCCATCATCTTTAGTCGTACTTCGTGCATACTTCATGCCTTTACTAGGTACTAGTGTAATAGGTACTTTTATTTTTGGTTGCGTGTTTATGAAGAATGTTTGAATTAATGGAGTATGCATATCTAGACTTCCTTAAAATTTGTTGTGGTATAGGTATATTAGTAGTACAATATTGTAAATTGTAGGAATTTATTCTTTGTTCTTAGTACTTAAGCTTTTATCCTCGGCATCAGTAAGCAGTTATAATTATCAGTTTTTAATTAGTCTATATCCGACTTGTTTGAATTAATATTACCATCATTATAATATGACCTGCTGGTCTTATAACTAACTTTTATGGGCCGTTTTATTTACGGTATGTAAGATACTATTGTGTGGTATATGTACCAGTGCAGTTAGTGTCAGTAATTTGTAAACAAGCTCCCTTTTTGAAATCTAGGGATAGGACCTTTGCAACAACAAAATCTTGTCACTATAATAAGAATAATAAGCTGGTGAATAGATGATACATTCCATGGTATTCCAAGGTACACTTTAAATATGTACACATCTGTCTGGCAATGTGGAAGAAGGAAAACAATAATTCATTTCGCGTATCCTGTGTACCTTTCCTGTGTGCAGCAGCATAAAGGGGATCACTAGTTTACTTTACGCTAGCTATCCTTTCGATACTTCTTGCATGACTGTAATTATTAGACAATTATTTGCGCTAGTATCCTACAAGCTGAACTAATATTTTTGATTTCATGTAAGGAAAGGGATATTATATCTGTTAACGTGCAGTTAAAGATGCTTTTGCGTGCTGCATAGTTTTGTATGATATTTTGAGTAATATCTATTAGTTGAATCTGAATTTCTGAATTATTCTTCTAAATGCACGCTGTGTGACTGTGACTTGTAAAGTGTGATCTTGTGAACATGAAAAGTAGAAATGTTTTTGCATCATGCTCACTATTTTAGAACGATTTTCCTTCTAAAGCATACCTAAACAACCCCAGACACAGTTGTGGCAGGCATGTAAGCATACTATTCTTAATACCATAACAAGTAACAAGGTATACCTAAAAGACAACAGAAGAGCAAAGAACATCTAAGGATCTAATCCAATCTCTGATGTGCCAATGACAGAACAAAGTAAAATTGGAAACTCATATATACCATAATCTAAGCAACGAATATCTATGTAAAGAGCGACCGTCGTCCGATCCATTGACCTGTGACCCCTTCAGGAAGTGACCAGTGTTGCCATGTCCCTGTGGTCACGATATCGGACGACGGACGCTCTTTACAAAGATGAGTTCTTGTTTGTGTGTGATTTATATTTATTCAGTTGATATGTCGATGTCCATGGGTTCGTCGCCCGAAGGTATTAGATTATCCTCGTTGTCAATGTTGGGTCTTGAGATACTAATATGTTATCAAATTGCAGGACACGTCTTCAGGTTGTATAAGTACTTTGTACAGCCTCCAGGAATTACAGCACTGTCAACTCACAGTCAAATACAAACATGGTGAATTATTTTGGCCATGGTGAATTATTTAAGGCTCACTTCGGGGTTAAAAACTAATTCGCCAGTGGTGAGTTATTTCGCAGGGGTATATTAATACGGCATTTTGTACTGGTGCATATAGGTACTTCAATTAAGCTACTAGATGTTTATAAGAGAAACGTGAGATGAGTAAATAGCGAAGGGTAAGACGTAAGACTAATTTACATGTATTCATAGAAAATGTTTGTAACAATTAATTTCCTGGCAAAAAATATTGGTCAACATTTGAGTTTGTGGGCAAAACGCACACTTTGTAATACCCAATTTCGCCTGTCATATATTACAGTACAGCACACGTTGCTTATCATGCTATACAATTTAAAGTTTAGGTCACGTCACATACCGCTTCTCATCTGTCTTACAAAGACAAAATAAAATAAATTGAAATTGAAGCAAAAATTAAGACTCACAATTAAAAATTAAAAAAAAAAATAAAATTTAAAAAATTTAAAAAAAATTAAGACTCAGTATTATCTAGTGAGCACATACTAAACGCAATAGGCAGTAGTTCCATTATTTTATCCAACAGAATTCCAATTCCTATGCCAATTGGCTAATAAGTATGGCCTACATTATGTACATTTGAGATACTTCTCTAGGATATATCAATGCACCTAATAGTATAATTGTAGTCAGCCTGGGTCTCAGCCTATAACGCAATGCATCTTGAGTGTACTTATTTAATGATGCGATCCTGTTTAAATTACTTAAAATGAAGAATTTAGTGGACAATGGAATATGTATTATATTGTTCAATGTACTTGCCTATTACCTATCTCATGAACACATGTTTTGTTAACACACTTACTACTGTAATGATTATTATGCCACGTGCTACGTATGCACATAGACTATTTTTATGCACAAGCAATTTATAAAGAAATTAAAGGAGAACATGAATCCAGATAAATTAGCTACAGGTACGTAATCTTAGGTAATTTTTATTTTTAGGTTACATAAGATTTGTTAACATTATGGCATTTAGGCACCTCTACATTAATTCTTTGATTTTGATTACAGATCGAGATGCAAAATGATACAATTTACAGATTTTCTTACAACTAATTTTCTTGCACTAGCAAGTTGTAGTTGTAGTAAGTTATAGCGCACTGCAATAATGTATTATGTACCTGTATATCAAGTTATAAATGAATGACCACATAATATTCTCTTTTCTTCATATAACATATTCTTTATACCAACTTATCTCTTATATTAGTATAAGGTGCATGTGAATTGATCTATTTTTAATGCCACCGAAATTACAGGGCACGTATTATATGTAGTACACCTAGCATTAGCATCCCTCCAACAATCATAAATATGCAAGTAAACAATTATTATAGTATCCATCCAATATGCAATACACGTACTATATTTAATAGCTGTCACATACTAGCATACCTAGTTAGTAGGTGACTATAGTCACCTATGTACTAGGTACGATGGACATTTATATTTAACAGTCATTTTATTACAGTATTATACAAACAAAATAAATGTTTTAACAGTTTTAGCACACAATTTGTAAATTAGTACACACATATCGTAGCGATAAATTGCCCTACGGTTGTATGTTACTTTTGTTCAGATTTATAAAATAACGCACGCAAGTCGGTTAATCAACGCTTTTCATAATAATCAATTTGTAGCCAAACAAAATCAGTGAAGTAGTTAATCTTGCTGACTTCCTATTTTAGAGTACCACTTACTAACTCTTGCCCTCCCCTTTAACAATACAAGAATAATAATGTAATTGCTAAATCACATACGTATACTAGGTACATAAGATGATATTTGTGACTGAGGTATGCCTAATATAGTTCAGGCAGAAAAATAATACTTAAAAAATGTACATATTTACAGTACAGTTAACAAAATTTTCAATGCAACATAGACATTACGAGTTACGACGTGCCGCAGGTAGTCGGTCGGTATCTTATTTATTACTCTGATGTCGATTAAAAGGGCAACCAAGTATTACTTAATCTTGAGTGATGAGGACTACTTGTGAAGTGAGATTCATTCGTGTACTTTTGCAATTTCGGCAGATATTAATGAGAAGGTCTGTGCTCCTTAATGACTTTAATAGCCTTTTATTTCTCATTTCTTTTTTAGATACACACAATTCAAAAATGTACAAGTAAAGTTCAACCTTAGGTTTATTATCCCAAAGCGAACCTCTGCCGTCACTGCTACAGCTCTAGCTTGGTGTCATTCAATGAGTTATCAATGTCATTTCATGCAATGCTATTACTCGTGTACAAACAAACGGCATTTTCAAGCATTTTGTTCTGTAGGTTGGTTATGTAGTGCTAGTATAACTGTAACTTAACATACCTATACACTAAATATTATAAATATGCAAGAGGTTTATAAAAGTCCAATAATTGAACATGATACGTTTCCTTATGACTTAAAAGTGCCTGTTTTGTGAGTGAGATGAAAGGTTGACTGGTCAAGCTTTACTGTTCCAACTCTTACTATCGTTACACACTCAGATTCTGCAAATGTAAGTAATAACTTCAGTGTATACTTATAGATATGTACCTTTATCTAGGTTGATTGGTATTACAATATTACAAATCCTTAGGTATACTAAATATACAATAAAATACTGATAATATTACTGAGTCCAAAATGCAAGCAAAATATTGTAGACTTTAATAGTGCAACTAAATAGATATATATAATATAAATATTAGTATTTATTACGAATCTGACAACAGAAACACGACACAAATCAAATAATCTTTAAGAACAAGAGGTAGATATAATATTTATAACTAACTGCATTAATCATAATCGTGCGTATGTACTGTACATATAATTTATTAGATATTTATAACATTTAGTATTTAAAGGGGCAACACATACATTATTATGCTTATTACTTATGCTTATAGTGTTTAGGAGATAGAGTGGTTAGATCTGCGTCCCTCTGACCGTCTGACCACTACAATCAGAACAGTCACCTTAACTGGAGTCAACACAGCATAATAGTTAATCAAATCAGTGGAGTATGATCTTTGGGGCTTGTACTTATATTCTTACATAGTTACTTACACATGTTTTTAAACTATGTGCATAATATTATCTTGTAGTGTTCTATGGGTTATGGCACACCGCTACCTAAATACTAATAAATGCTTACCAACACCAACAAACAGTAGCAACTTTCTAATTTCCTTGCATCTCTTATATAAATTATTGTTGTCTAAAGTGTAAAGTGTCTGCCGACAAGACAACTGCATGTAAAATATTTCGAATACCAACAAGCTGAGGTTTATTTTAAGCACGTAAGAAACTAAATCAATTTAATATGAAAATGCAGCTGAAAAGGAGTGTTACATTTTTCATGCTACTTCCTTAATTGGATTAATTATAATAAATCTGATCTTCTATGAAGTACAATATATACTAAATAACACAAGTAAGTGAGTGTATACTAAGGGTTTAGAGTGCATGTTTATTTTTACATTTAATAACTAGTTATAGTTACTATTATAAGTTACAATACAAATAATATAATATTATCTTTAATATCATCTCACTTATGACGGCTAACGAAAGTTGGATACCAACTTCAGAACAGTAGTACATACATACTCACTCACCTTAGCTTATATTATCATTTTTTTTCCTCTGTATGCATGTTTAACTTAGTGTGCTAGTACTTCACTCCCCCAGACAAGAGCTCGCGACCACAAGCCTCCAACCGCTATAATAATACATTCACATAATATAATGATGTGAGATGTACTTATTGTTTTGTTAGCACAGTATTTTAACATTAGTTTAGTGAACTATTCACAATCAGTGATTTTCGTTGAGAGTACATATTACTAAAACACATAAAATATTAACACTGGTTAGTGAGTAATAAATGGCTTAATGATAGCGAATAATTGTAAACTTAGTAAGATTGAATAGAACAAAGCTTATTTGCAAAGAAGACGGAGAACTGTAAGGAGCTTTGGAATTAGTGCTGTGGTCTGTCTGTGTTACATTTTATAGATATTGTGCTTTTAATCTCAAGACGATAACAGTAATAATATTATACCTACATAATAGCCATGGGTCTACAGGTACTGTGAAACTTTAGTATCATTATTTCTCGATTTAGATCATTTAATTTCTAGTTCACATCTTTGTGCATGCGTTTAAGAGTTGATTTCCTTCCAATTGTAATATCAACATTGTTTTATGACGTAGTATTAGAAATAATCTCATAATTATTCTCATACATACTATAGCTCAAAATATTGTTCCTATTTTACATCAAAATACTAATCTATACAATTTTGAAGATGTGCATGCAGAACATCGGAATTGAAAAGCTAACAATTTACCTGATATTGCTACAAATGAGATAAATATGAGAAATATTTTACCAAATTATGTAAAACTTATAAAGTATAATAACTTAGTATTCGTCAATTTTTCTAGTTTCTTATGAATACAAAAAAATATTTTTAGTTGACAAAACTTATGTAAATAGCTAGGAGTTTATATACATAAATAACCCGAATTCTTATATTTTGCAGATGTTTGCACAGTCACTGCTAATCGTTTTGCTCGCTTTGCCAAATATCCGTTCTGATTCTGTTTCTCGTGAAAAACTCCTTGAGCTGAAGCATTATGGAGATAAAATGGATAACAGAGGAACATTAGACTATGGAGACCTCTGCAATTATTCTGATGATTTAAAAAGACGAGAGATTGCTAGAACAATTCCTGCATTGTTGGCATCTCCCACTGAAGGCTCGATTAATGTGTTCATCAAAGAAATCCAAGACTTTTTGGACACCGGTCGTAATCTGTGTAACGCCAAATACTTGTTAGCTTGTGATGAAGTTACAGAACGTTGTGAGTGTGGGCCGAAATCCTCAGAAACATTCTACAACCGAGAACGAGGAATTTGTCGTTGGGCTGAAGGATCTCAGTGTGTGAGCATGGAATTATTCCAGGGAACTGGAGTAAATGCCATGTGCTCTAGTCATACAAAATGCACGATGGAAGGAAACGGTCTTGAATGCAACATAGAGAACTTAGTTAAAGGAGATATTAGTGGAAATGCCCCTCCAAATTGTTATTGCAGCAGTGCAGGATTCCTCCAGTTCAGTTTCGGGCTTCTTCTCCTATCCATCTTTTGTCTGTATCGATAGTATGAATTCTAAAGCTATGAAATATTATTATTTTGTGTTTTTTCTTACATACCTGTACTGTACTTATTATTATGTATGCTAGTATTTGATGTATTTTTGTGCAAAACTCGGTGAAATTGTAAAAACGTATAAGGACGCGAGTGAATTTCTTTTGTTTAGTTTATTTTCATAATAGATGTATTATAAAAGATAAGTTATACATAGCAATGCATAAAATCCATTGTTATGTAGATAGTAGAACTTAATTGTAGCTTTTAATGACATTTAAGTATGGGTTAGGAACCTCTACTCTGTTGTGGTCATAGCTTCATGAAAGCGAAAGTTTGAGATATTTAAGTGTGTTGTCGATGTCGTGTGGTTGTCAAATTTTTGGTGTATTGTAGCTTAAGTAGATTTAGGGACGTGGGTTAACCGCTGTAAACAAACAGTCAACACATCAAATACCATTATACTCAAAGTTGTTGCATTAAAAAGATGAAATAAAAACAATTAATATTATTTAAAAAAGAAAACTTACGTCTCAATCCTCCTTTAACTTTTTCGATAAGCTCTTCGAAAGGCAACTTGTCAAAATCGCTGCAAGTTGGGCCAAAAGTTGGTGCTTGTCTTGTTTTCCTTTGTGGTTCTACATAATTACAGATGCGCATATTATAAGAAGGAATGGGGATATGCATTTTTACATAATCATGAAGCGAGAAATTAAAAATATGTAACAAGTCCATTAGAAGCTAAGTAAGACATGCATTTGTATCTGCAGCTAATATTCAATGAGCTACTTGAAGCTTTGAAAGTAGATCGAATTGTACCGTAATTAGCTATTCAGCATATATGCATCTTTATATTTACACTTACGCTGTAAGTGATACAGATACAGATGCTGAGCTATTAATTAATCGTATAAAGGTCAATTTAGATGCTAATATTATTTAATTTTCATACCTGTGGCTGTGGCTGGCTTCTTCGTTGTACCAACGGTTGATGTCTGGTATTTTTTGGCACACTGAAAGAAATTACATTATATTAAGTAATCAATATGCATGAAAAATAGTTCAAAAATTTCTAAAACCATTTAAAAATGTGTGCTAAAACATAATGTGGTTCAGCGCATAAATGCATGCAGATATAGAACATATTTATTAGGGTTAATTGGTTAATATTTACGTACATTGCATTGCATGGATACAGGTTTAGGGATTTAATAATTAAGGTGCATAAATGTGTATAATAGTATAATGATGAATGCTTACCAATTTTTCAATCAATCCTTGACGAATACGGTCAACATTAGGGTTAGTCTATAATAAAAATAATAATTTTATCAAATTACTGAATAACTTCTACAATAATTTTTTATATGTAACGAGTATTTATTTACGGGTCGTGAGGAAACTGAAGGTGGTCCAGTTCTGCTGCCGGTAGGTTGCTGAGGATAAGCCAAAGTTACAGCACAAAGTGCTAAGAGACAAGTGATGGCTACTAAATTCTTCATGATTTTTGTTTATTAGTACAGATAGTTAACTAATCGTAGTAAACGAAAATAATGATTCTCGGTTCGGATGGCAAATACTGTTAAGATTAAGATGCTTCAACTCGGCTTCTTCTGTGTGCAATGAAACGTGAATTATTCTGAAGCTTCTTAAATAGTTTCTTCAGGACTCGTTTTGCTTATGGAAACACATTTGCTCTAGCTTAACTCGGAGACACACATCTCATAATAATGCACAATGAAATAAATAGCCTGCAGGGAAATCTTGAATGTGTCATGATTTTTGAATCTGAGAACACAGACTGAGAAAATTGACTCACTTACTTGCATTACGCGTGTGTCCATTCATATGATGCAGCGCAGGGAAATATACATGCTATACGTATGCAAATGAAGAGACGCAAGCAGATTTTTTATTATATGTGATTTATAGTCTTGTTTATATGAAGCAAGAATACCTGTATGCGCACAGGCGGTTCGTGGGATTATTATGTTGAACTCTCAATCTCAAAACAGTTTTTTCTGCTTTTAACCAGCTTTAGCTTGACATATTCGGTGGGAAGTGGTACCTATATGTACATGTGCAACAATATCCCATTGTTGATGTTGATAATCAGGATTTGAAGTAAAGGGAGTTTTGTAACTTTGCAACTTTAGTTCTGCCTACTAACTATACTAACTATACAACGTATCATAAATTGCGTGCTTATTGACAATGATAAAGATTTATTGAATCTAGTTTGGATTTCTTAGAGTGACGATTTGCGTTTGCATTTTACTCGGAATTAATATAATTGTCTCTTCTTCGGGTTTTTTAATCTTTATCGTTCTATGAAAACATGTCTGTATTGTGTTATACAATAATAATGCTTTTTTACATGTATGCTAATGGTTATTACTTCTGGAAAGCTACCACTGCACTGACTAGAGAAATTATTCATTAAATGAGCAATGTTATTTAGAATATAATAACTTTATTCATTGATCCAACATTTGTTTGTGAATGTATAGTTAAGTAGGATATTATAGTTACATTGTATTATGTCTCTGTACTCTGTACCCTGTACAGTACTCTGTAGTGCAACGTTTACTACACATACATTAAACATATCCTCAAGATTATGGAAAATAGATTTAAAAATAAATAAATAATAGTGCTAGTAAATTGATTTGTCGTAATCATACATGGAAAAATATGACTCGTGTAATCGTATAAAAATTTCTTGTTATTAGTAATAATCTGGGACGGGAGCGCAGACGATGCGTATAAAGTCGGCGTATTTGACCATGCCATTACTGCTGACATTGGCTTCACGGAAAATCTGGTCCACTGAAAATTGAAATTAATTAATTACTTTGTCATAGTATAAACATTTATACACTCTTCTTCTGAGTTGGAGCATTGAGGAAGTTGTGGTGTATGCACAACTTCTTCAATAGCACAATTATAACTTAAGATGTTTTTAATTGTTTTGACTTTTGGTTGAGTTTCTTAATCACTATTTCTTTTTATACCTTCTTTTGCCGAAAGTCGTTCTCCCCATTTAGCTAGGATATGTCTAAGATCCTTGGCAGGAATCAAGCCTTTGTTTGTCGGATCTGCGGACCGAAAAGCTTCCAAAATTTCGTCGGGTATTTTTTCCACTTGGTTGTGTTTATGCATCGTCTCAAGAAAGTCAGCAAATGACATTTTTCCACCTAACGTATATACATAAATGTAGTATTACAGTTTGTGCGTACAAAATGATTAAAGTCTACACGATTGATAATTAGTAAAATATTTTAACTCGTATAAAATTGTAAAGAATACATAATCATTACATTTCGATAATACGTATTCCTATTATTTATTTATGTATGATAGATGAATAATTATCCTTTAGAAGTTCGCTTTCTTATTTCATGTATTGCAAAATGTAGTCTAACCTTTGTCTTTAAGATACTTCTTAAGTTCATTGATAGTTGGACTCATTCCTAATGACCGCATTATTAGACTTAATTCATCTAAAGTTCGTATCATTCCATTATTTCTTGCGTTGAGGTAAAAGCATTCCCTGAATTCTGCAAAAATAAATTATAGATTTTTCAAATATTTATTCCAGTCACTCTTAAGTACATACCAGTAGTTGAACAGATGCTTTTATTCAACTTCTGTAGCATATAATTTTTAAGTGTGCAATATTCTGTATATTAGGTAAGACACGTTCTGTAAATGTAATTAGAAATTATTTTACCGTCAATGTCTTGTTCTCTGTAGAAAGTTGCCATTGTTGTGATTAGTATTTTTATTGTCTGCCTCGTTTCACTGAGTACTTTATATCGTAATTTCGTTCAATCATTCACAGCAAAGGTAGTCTTTTGTTGATCTGAAAATTAAGTAACATAAATTCACACTTTACTATCAGATTTGCAGTCAATCTGCCTTATCGCATCCTTATCCTTTATTTATCGCTGCATATTAGATTTTTATACGCAAACATGCTAAAAGTAATAAATTTAATATCTATTTATTAGTTAGCTGAAGAAAGGATTATTGTTTCAACATAACAAACAGGTGGTTTACAAAGTAAGGCAAAGCTCCCACTATACATAGTATGCCAGTACAATATAATTTTATAAATTGTTTTGCTTACTACTGCATACAACAAAAATACCTAACATTTTAAATTCTTCAACCAAAAAAAACCCCAATTTGCCATTATTACGGGACAGTGACAGAATGGAGTAACGGGTTTTTATTAACTTAGCTATACTACCTATGTTGTTGTATGTATATGTGCCTACTACGTGTGGATTTTAATCAATCTCTGTTTACTAAAAATCTATATTAAATTATATAAGAATACTTAACTAATAAAACAACATAATATTTAGTCTACTAATGATGTTAACAATAAGCTAGTTTAATAAAATAACAACCTTATTTAATTTTAACGAATTTTGCAAAGAATTTACCTTGTGTCTGTGTCTTTGGACATACAGGTGTGTAATTTTTTGGCTTACTTCACACAGAAGGTATGCATATATAGGTAATAATCATATGTAAGCTCTTCTATACAAAATTCCTATATGTACCTACACTATTTCTTTCATACCTAAAACCTACATAGAATAGTTACCTATTTGGCCGTAAGCAGATGTACATAGATACATTTTTCCTTTACCTATGTACACGTACAATATTGAAGTCTGAACTGAAGTGTTGTGTGAGTGAAGAGCGTATCATATCACATCCTATCATATGTTAGAGAGAGAAAAATAGCTTAAAAGCAGAAGAAATGAAAGTGGCTAAACTTGATGTGAGTTTTGCGCATGGCATGGTGTTTGTGCGATGTATTATTTACCCCTTTCATTTGTATCCGTAGTAGTTTTGTATTAGAGTAGTCCTAGTCAAACCTAAACCTTAACTCAATTTAGCAAAGGTACGTAAGTATAAGTACGTATATACCTACATACTTAACATTATCATTGTTTTTATTCTCCGACTGTTTTTCTACATACATTCAACTTCAACAACTCCGCTTTAACATTCAAACTAAACACAACACTTCTGAGGTTGGAGAGCGCAAAGTAAATACAGTGTAAATTACCACTGCTATATAACTAATTGTAGTAAGTGAAGGATTATTTACTGAACAGGTATTTTGTACATTACGTATTATTATTTCATTTATACTAAGTAAGTAGGTATGTAAGTATGCATGCATATGTACAATATAAATTAATCTCCATTCGCTTAGGTTATACTACTTATCTGTATATTGTATATGTAATTTAAATTGTCCACTGATAAGAATTTGCTGAGAGTGGGAGAGAACTGTAAAGTAATCGCATAAAAGTTGGATTAATATATTTATCACCACCGCCTAAACTGAAGTAACCTAACACTCGTACTAATACTTACAGATTATACAAATATGTATGTATCTGTAATAATCTGTAACACAGTATAAAACTGCTGCGTAGGTATTTAGCTACGCTATTAAGCAACATTTTTGGTTATTCATAGAAAAATATCTAATTCGCATTTTGTTTACTGATATCATAAACAAATATACAATCTGTATCATGAATACTACAAGTGTTAGGACAAAGCATAATGTAATCATCTACAAGAATAAATCCAAACTATACTGAACACAGATTCATACTTACTCACTCAGGTAAATTGATACATGTATTGTGTATCTGTGATATGAGCATAGATGATAAAGAAATGCATATTTATAGCTATTTACAATGCGTAATTGAATATTGTGGTAGAAGTTAGGTAGGTATTTAAAAAAAAAATTTATTCATGTTTTAGTATACATGTTATTTCTTATCACCTATATGTACATATTATACAGGTGCAGCTTTAGATAGTTAACACTTTATATTAGAGTGTAATTAATATGTATAATGTGCATGAATATGAAATTGATTAACTTGCAAAGGCAAAGGAGTATTTTATTTATTAGCTGCAAGTAATCATTATCTTGTATATCCGTAAGTAAACTACAAACAAGAGATAAATAACATCTCTAATCTGCAGTAAAAGCAAAGGGGTAGGTTTTCCATCGCTTTTGCATTTTGTTTCAAAAGCGACATTATCTATTAATATTGTTATGTAGTCTAATATTATATAACAATAAATTGGTAGTACATATATTACGCCGCCGCAAATAGCCAACAGTGAAAAGATTGACATTTAGCAAAACAAAGTAAAAGCTTTAACAAATAGATTTTCGCACTGGAAAATTGATTACAATTTTATTTTCCTGTTTTCAGAACATTTTGGTCACTATACAATTCATCAGTTGAAAGTGAAGAATATCTCATTTTATTGAAAACTAGCATGCAAGATGATTCAAGTTGGAGGACACGGAGAAGATAATCCCAATGTCTCATGGCTCGGTAATATTTACATTTTTTACATTATTATGGAGTACTTACTTAAGTACTTACCTATGCCTAGTTAATTTAATATGGTTTTATTATTAGGTACTTTATAATACTTAAGATTAGTTAAAGCATGGTTACCTAAAATGGGGTATATTTGAATAAAAACTTTTAGAATGCAACACCACTTTTATGACGTCTATTCTATACCATATAATATACTAATTGTACTTGTTATGCCCTCCGGAACGCGTTTTATTAAAACATAATTAGGGGTGGTAAAGTGGTAAACCAATCTCGTGATGGGCAGGAGGTGGGTTAATAGGGTAGGGTAGTTCCTAAGGGCTTTAAAGATGGTGAAAGGAATGGAGAAAGAAAGGAAAATTAAGAGATATAATAAAAAAAATTTCGATTGTTTCTTCAGAGAATTTTTTATGGCTAAAATCGCAAGTCCTACTTCAAAACTTAAGCCCAGCCAAAGCAAAATATTCTGTATTGATGAACTTTTTAATAGTTAGCTTTCGAAAAGAACTAAGGGGATTTATGCCCTCATACCGGGTACATGTACCCGTGTACCTATGAGAAACGTATTTGTTGTTTTGAATTATTTTTGGGTGTTAAAATAGTAGGCATAAATTAGTAACGCGCATTATTGTGAATATCAAATCAAATAGAAAAATTTATCGTCCAATTCAGGAACAATAAAATATTAATGAGGCAATTGCTCTACTTTCGCTGCCAGAATAATACTACATA
>JAQFYC010004319.1:0-17595 GCA_034694165.1 Tomocerus mixtus | reverse complement strand
TCTGAGCATGTTAAAATAAGTTATCAAATCTCACCAACAGATGGAGATTTGTCGATTCCCAGCCAAGCCAGGACAGTTGAGGATCTACCTTAAGCACAAGGACTCATTTTAGCCATTTACAATAACTAACCTATAGCATTTGCAATTTTGTAAAGAATATATCATGATACAAAATAGGCAATTGTTATATAAACTCTTCGTTGTAGGCTTTAGAACATTTAAAATAATGAAACGGTCAATGTAGTACTCCCATTTTATTTAGCCATTGGACAATTTTTAGTCTAATAAGGAATAGTCTTATGTTTACAGTTATAGTAATCTGAAAGTCTGAATTGGGATAGCTATTTTAGCTATTGAACAAGCATACAAGCTTTTTTCAAGACACTCTCAGTCTGGCTGAAATATATTTAGTGAGTGAACAAAGTGAAGATCCAAATTGGTATCCAAATAAACTGTGAGAATTATTCTGTTATGTAGTATACATCTGCAGGAAAAATAAAAAATAATATAAATGAAAACACATAAAACCATAGAATTACTAAAAATCAGTGTATTATGGAATTAATATCAAGATGAAAATGTAATTTCAAGGCTTACGTAAGTAATGTAGGCCTCCATTAAAGGGGCTGTCAATATGGATTCCCATAGGATGGTACTTTGTTTCGTTTTCGCTATCAATAAAGCTTGATATGCTCGTTTTCCACTAAATAAAAATGGACATTAGTAATACCGCTATGGATATGATAATATTTAGAAACAACCTTTTCATGGCGACGATTATCGTTTCCGCACAATAATGCAGTGAAATAGCAAGTGAGTATATCAATAACAGTCATAATTCTTCGACATATGGATGTGTATTGGGATATTAGAAGACGCCGATTTATTTCCGCTAGCGTACACTCAAACTCTTCTGGATTTACCTAAAATGGCAATGAAAAAGTCCCAAAAAATTAGACATAATGTACTTTGCTTTCAGAAACAATATTTAAGAGGCAGGCATTAATTTTACACTAACATTTGTTGATTCGATTAGCCTTTGAGGACATTCTGACGAAAACTGAACTGCGGCACCATGCTCTAAGCTGTAGTCTCTGTCAAGTAATACTAAATGAGTTTTGGATGCTTCCCAACATGGAGAAATATTTATTTTGATATCTCGACGAATAGTAGCGTCTTGTATTGTAGGAGCCATTTCGAAATCATTATTATTTATCTCTTCTGCATCTTCATCAAAGTCAACCAGAATATTTGAAGATTTCGTTGTCACAACACTAATACCGTCAAGAGGTCCTCGAGACAAATCCTTAATGCATATATTTTAAGTAAGTCAAGTGGCATGTGGCTGGCTTATGTATGTAAGTAATAGTTTACAATTTTAAACAATAATAAATATAACTCAACAAACAATTGTAACAAGCCCTACTCAACTTACCAGTAAACCAAATTGTTCCAGGCTCCGTTTACTTAAACTGAACATTTTTTCTTGGGATTCCATTTTCCATTCCAGTTAATCGTACTGAATTCTGCAAAACATTTTGTACAATTAGAGAAAAATAAGCCATAAATAATTACACAAATTGCACCTATTCCCAATTACGCTAATTACTTTACATAATATAAAATTAAGAAACATACGTACCTTTGCTCATTTTATTTACAGTGATACCCTCATCCAATTCTTGTATCCACTACAAGAATGGGATCAAATATTACAATACAATGCAATTTTATATTTGAAGAGATCGAGTCACAAGCTGTTGCAGTCAGATTTTTTTTTAAATTTTATTATTTTCACGAATTTTTGAGCCCGCTCTTGGTTGTCTAGGTCTCCCCATTTGGCACAATCAAATGATAATGGATGATAAAAATATCCCTTTTAAATAAGTCTACAAAAATCCACTGTACAAAATCTGCTATTTGATCCTCCTTATGCCACACCCAGGATACCATTTTACTCTCTTTGGGTGCCATTATATGATTTTAAACCATTTATAAATCTCTTTCCATGAAGGAACGTGCAGATGAAATTGGAGTGGCCTAGATTTCTATTACTATTAGTATCCAAGCTTGGTTGGAAAAATTGGAGTAGCTATACGGATAGTGGAGGTTTGTTTGCAAAAATGATTTTTGCATTATGATCCTTTTCGGTTATTACGGCATATTTTGCATGATAAAAATTATTACATGTAAGAACTACGAAGATGACACACACTACTTACGACGTAAGTCATGATGTCTTACGTGTGTCATGGCTAAAACAAAATGGAAATGTACCCTTCTCGTGAAGTACTAATTGCAAGTACTACTTAAGTATGTACAGTGATGCATTTTGTTAAGCAATTACTAATTCGAAGCGAGAAATATGAATTGAACAATTTCTGACAAATTATTGTATAACATATTTTAATAGTTTTACTGCAACAATAACAATCACATCACAAGTTTAGTTAGTAAACTGCATTCTAAATTTAATTGAAGAACCGTAACACATTGCATTAGGGATTCCAATATTTGTATACAGTATATACTTAGCTCAATTTAATTAGATTTATTTATGCACGAAGTAAAGCTAATGAAATCAATCCAGCAATAACATAAATAGGAGTCATGAAAAGTGAAGTAGCAGCTCCTTGTTCTCCTCCTCCTCCGTAGCCACCTGTGAAAGCAAATAAAAATATGAAAATATTAAATTTTGTACTTTAATCTTGTTTAGCACGTATGGAATCATGAGAAGGCCCATTGCCAGTGTCAGTACTTGGAGGTCCGGGACATTGTCCTTCGTTTTGGTAACACCATTCAGGCTGAAGTCTGTCTGCTTGAATACCACGGGCCGCAAGCCTTTGCCTATTGTTAACCATCCTTCTTTCCGCTTCCAGCCATGTAGTTGCCGGATTTGTCCACAATCTTTCAGCAAGGGCTGCTGCTCTTGGCCAAATTTTCCCTACTACTGCATGTTGGTCAACCTTTAATAAAAGCACATTAAGTATTTATATATTGCTATTATTTAAGGATCGCAGGATTTTAGAATTTTTAATTATTATTTTCTAAAATTACCTGTTCCGCCCACATTGGTGCTTCACCTCCGAGAATTAATCTCTTGGCAATAGCTTCTTGAGCCGCATCATCTCCGACAGTTCCGGCGTAAATTTTTTGTGGGCTGTTGTCATAAACTGTCTAAATTTAAAAACAAATATAATGTATAGTGTTTTTTGGAAAAATATTTCTTTTTAAAATAACCATCATATACGTAGATTGTAATGTAATAAGATCTATAAACAATATATACAGCTGTATACCTGCCATGCTTTGTAAGGTGAACACCAATTGTGTCCATTGCCAATCCAAGCAGAATATCCACAGTCCAAATACAAAGCGTCATAATTTGAGAAAATTGTACGATATTCTTTGCCAAGTAAGAAGGGAATAATCTCATCTTCGGCTGAAAGAGTCCATAAAGCAAATTATTTTACATTATGTTCTCAAAACATCGAAAATTTTAGGCATACTAACATTATTACCTACCGTCACTCCATATTTGAATGATGTAGTCACTTTTGTTAATGTATTGTTCAAGATAATCTTGATTTGTAAGATGAGACGTCCACAAAATTGCTGTGAGGTTTGCGTTTTCCGACGCATTCAATACAAGTTGGCGTGCTAAATGATTTGATCATAAAGATGCAGTAAAAGTAGATGTACATAAATCACCCTTGCTTATTAGACGCAAAAGGACTCTTATATTTTGTAAACTGTCAAGTAAAGAACTACAATTAGTTACCTCTATTTTGGAACTGACTCCACAGCTGAACGAAACCTGCTTCGTTTGTTGTTATGTTATGCTGTCTCATGTAATCAGTAATTTCGGTAGAAGAGTTGTAGCAATCGAAATGAACTTCATCCCCTCCCATGTGGAACAAATCCCTGTCGAAAACGTTCATGTAGTCCTTATATACTTGATCTATAGCAATCACAAAAATATAACATAATATTTACTATCATAATCGGAACCTACATTCCCTAGTGGGGTATATTTTTTCAATTTTCGATTACTGTTATATTATTACAGAAAATTTACCTAAAACTGTGTACATATTTTCATTAGCAAGGTTTAATTGTCCACAAGGAGGTTCCACGCAATATGAGTACCAGGGTTCAGCATTTTCACAAACGACAAGTTTTCCCAAGTTTTGAGACTCTCCCCATTGCCAACCATTACCAACATGAGCTGGCTGTTACATCATAGAAAAATTCAATTATGTACAACTATTTTCCAAAAATATAATTTGAAACTACAAAGATACTTTGGGGTTACGTTTTCTCCTTGACCCCTTTTGCTTTAGTAGTTTATGAATTATATGTACATATATTAGCATAGAGGCAAACGTTACCGCATCGAATTCGGCAACAATTTTGACTCCCCGAATTTTGGCATACTCCACTAAAGCTCTTAATTGAGTGACAGAGTAAATCTGTCGTGATGAATAAGCTCCATATTGAGTCATCTAAGGCATACAGCGAAAAATTACAGATAAGCAAAATCATTGATGGTTAAATATATAATAAAATACTGTTGTATATGCATACTATACTGATTTTAGACTATGTAGGTACCTCAGGTCTAGTAGATTGGAAAGGATACGAATGCGTATCTGTCAAGTGGCTAAAAATATATAAGGATTAAATTTTTGAGTTCTTAATGCAGTTCATCCATCCTGAAGTATCATTTAACCTCTTTTGTTCATTATTTTAGTATCTACATATACATAGAGAATTTCAACTTTTCGACTTACAGGTGAAATATATTCATTTTGTTATACGACATTGCTCGAATCAATGTTTCAATGGTGGGAATTGGCATAAAATTTCGGGTTACATCTAACATAATTCCACGATAAGAGAAGATTGGCTTATCTTGTATCGTGACATTATTTACTATCTAAATGGAAAACAAAATAACATGTTAACATTTATTTTAAATTCCAATTATATTTATAATATCGAAACAGTTTTGCTTTCTAATGGGCACAACAAGAACAAAGGCCAATCAATGTTAATTTTATATATCAAAAATGCCAGTTCATTGAAAATATTATTTTAAAACGATACAACACAGATAAAATTGTATAGGCAAAAAGCATAACACAAAAACTATACCTGATAACTCAAATTTAATTCGTCATAAGCTACAAGTTGACTTAATGTTTCGAGTCCGTGTCTAGCACCAAAATATGTCGCCGCAACAATTCTAACATTTACCCAACTACTCTGCAAATCAAAATAGCATTGTTTATTAAAAGTAGATTAGATTCATGATAGATTTAGTCTGTCTATACAAAATAATGTAACATTTAGTAGTTACGTTCTCTTCTTACCTCACCAAGTGTTACTGTGAGTGTATATGATTCATCTGTATCCAGAGTTATCTCTGCGCTGTTACTTGTAATCACAGCCGTAATATTTAAGATACCAATAGCCTGGCGTACATCATTGTTACCCTCAGATGTAGAGACAAAATCAGGATTCATCTTCATTAAAAATTAAAATCGGTACAATCACTTTTGCCCATGCCTTTAAATAAGTGTGGAGTTTTTTACATTGTATATCTATATACCTTGTTCAAGTTAAAAATAAATTCTGCTCTTATAAAGTCAAGCCACACTTCATGATTTCCGTTTTCAGAGTTAATTGCAAGAATATTATTCGTCTGAAAGGCTGTTAAGGTTTTCGCCATCGTTTTCTACAATAATATTGAATTTAGGGGACCGTGGTAAGAAAAAATATTAAAATCATATTGGAGTAGCAACAAGTAGTAGTATTTCGAATTATCTGTGTTACATTTCCAGTTGGTATTGGCCAAAGGTTCCCATCGTCGGAACAGGTTATCTTGCAAACTTCAAGCGCAAGTCCATTTTCTGTAGCATTAAGCAATTTTTCCTTTACACAATACTTGTTAGCATTGCACATATATCCCCACCGAGGATTTTGTCTGTAAAAAATACAATGTAAAAATTAATATACGTAATCTACAATTGAAAGGTGTCTTGGAGAAAGTTACTTTGGTATGCATAGATTTAGCATTTGCTTACCCGTAAACAACTGTTCCACACAGGAATACGACAAGACCAATTGAGAGAACGGTTTTAAGATCCATAGTTGCTCCTTGAATATATCGCCGGCAGGAGCACGGAATTTTTCTGTACCTAATAATATAAACAAAGTATATGTTTAAGTTTTCTGTACTTTTCCCCAAAAGTAGCTTCAAAATATTAAAAAATATTTTATCATCCAAGAAAATATGTAACACAAAATAGGAATATGTGTTAGTAATGCAATACTCTATATTGCACTGACGTTTATTCTCTCATAAACGTTATTATTACTACTGATCTGATTATGTTTACCAATTTAGGACACTTGTGTGAGCAATATATTATTATTGTACATAATATTCTTCCTATCTATGTAAAACAAGTTGATTAATCACTATCCGTTGGCATATATTATTAATTTATCAGAACTTCCAGTTAGATATGTGTATTTGTTAGGAAAGGAGTGTACATAAAATAGTTTTGGTACTTTTATATGGGATTATCAGCCTTGATTGCAGGATTATCTTATTTATGAGAGGTTCATATCAAATAAAATACGTACGCCTACATATTTGAAACAGCAGCTCACTGCCAACTGATTTACGATAGATACTGCATTAAATGGCATATTTATGCTTGATTGATAGTGGATTAATAATGTTATCCATGTAGTGTAGTGAAGTTCACAAATTCGATGTGAATCCTTTTAAACTTTATTAATGTTATGCATTACATTGTTTTTCATTTGCACAAGCTACGAAGCGATGGCATGCCCATGTTCCTGGCTTTGCACTAATAGACTACTAATAACTTTCGTGGTTGCTGGGTTTAGTTGAAAGTTGGGTTTTGGGCGTGGAATTTGGTATGAATATGCTACTGTATAATTACATAACAATAAGTCATTATTATAATCATGTTAAAATGGGCATGCCATCGCAATCATAAAATCATAAAATAAGAAGGCCTTCGTAAGCATGCATTTTTGTACCAAAACCTTTAAATTCTTAAATCCCAGTTCAGATTTAGCAGGTGTCTATGTGGATTTGGCTTACTAATTGTCTATTGAAGAGAGATATAATTCAATGCTAATCCAGCCAATATTATCCTGGTCATTTTTATTTTTCATGAAAGAATCCTTGAAATATGAAAATTGTTAAATACATTAATACCTGGGCAGTAGTATGTACCTATACATATATACGAGGCAAAAAATTCCAATTATTTTTGTCAGTTAATATCTGATTAATGTCTAGTAGCCATATTTAGTATTTCATTAGTTTTAAATCCCAAAGATTTGGCGAGCGCAATATAGTAATAGGTATATTTTTATTATTTGAAATATTTTACTTCCATATCTTTCCGAAAGGAACACGGAAAACTGACATCCTGCATCATAATATTATAGGCAATTCATCATTGAAATAAATGTATGAAAAGGCGCAGCGCAATGATAAGTTTGACAACAGATTATTTACCTGGAAATGAAATTATGTGTTTACAGATAAAGCATAAAAGAGATTACTAATAAATGCTTAAAAAATACACACTACTTTTGGCAGATTCTTATGTATGTTAGTATGGATGTGATGTAGGTAGTAGAGGTACCCATGATATGAATGAATAAATGCAAATCATTCTAAAAATTATTACTTGAGCTTGGATTGTATACACAATTATGCTATCTTCATCTAGATATTATTGATATTAGACAGGTAATTTATACAAAACACCAATTTCCTTAAAACCTGAATCATTGCACCCAACTATGGGATTATTATTTCTGTACACAAAATGGTTTATGCAAATATTATGCTGAACTTGAGGATTTTTAACAGTTAACTATATAAGCACACTTCGTTGTCTTGTAATGTCTCACCCATATAATCATAGTGCATATAGTCACTAGTAGGCAAGCCTAATCTGATTTCTGTACTCTGGTAAAGACTACAGAGATAAATATAGTATTTTACCTGTAGCTACACAACTGCTTATGTAGTAATGTTATGTTAACACCAATACTGCAAATGAGAAACACCTGCAACCTGCAATGAAAGCAGTATCAACTTTTAGCATGTTCTAATTATTTGTATGGAATAAGTATTCAGAAGATGCATAGGTTAGGTAAGCATACCATTATTGTGGATGCATTATTAAAGATGGAAATTTAATGTACAATCATTGGATGGAAGTGATAATGATGATGATAATATAATAATTGCGTACCTATTACCTATATGGATAATATTATGAGGACGAGAATGATATCTACAGGTAGATTAATTGAGTATGTACAGATATGTATAACATTGGTTTTAAAGGATTTTTGATTTTGTTCACGATTCCAATTTGTAATACATTGCGTGTATAGCAATTCTACGTGCATTTCTGTGTATTAACCATGCAAGCAAGATATTTACACGAATTCTTATGTCTACTAGAAGTAAACTATTTATTAAAGGATACCCGTGCAATAACGTACTTACATAAAAATTGTATCCTACCTTTGTCTACTTATCTTGTTAAAGGGAAAATGAATACCTACTCAAAAGCCGGTCCCAGGTCCATTTCGACGAATATAAGCAAAGACTTCAATTTATGTTGGCGTAAATATGTTAATCAAAAAATAAATGCCTATCTATTTTGTTGTATAATATTCTACTCATTTTACAAATATAAACAGTTCATGATCCTGAATTTCTTGAATTTATCAAGGGATACAAGAATCCCTCCTTTCTAGATATTTTGCAATGTGCTCGGCCCAGGATCAGCACACGGACAGAATATAGAAGCTTCCTACGTATTGCTAATTCTGGATTTCTCGATCAATTGGCAAATGTGGTAGCACATATTATGGTATGCATTTTATCTAGAGCAGAACCATATTCCCCACATCTACATAATATTTATTGTGGTACAGTACAAATAACTAGGTTCATCTTTTCGAATATTTATTTAAACATTTATTTTAATTCAATTTCAGTAAGGCACATTTATTTATTGCCTACAAATATGTAAATTAATGACAATTAAATCTTATACCAGAATACTTCAGTCAAAATATTGCTATAAAAATTTTCGCTGACAAAGGAGCGTAATAAAAATTATAAGCTCGAAGGGATATCTTTAAACTGTTTTTGCAGAATATAATTTGCATTAATTGAGGATTTTTCAATAGAGAATTCTGGTTTCGCTAATTTTCTGAATCTCCGCCACCAAGAACGGGGTATTCTGGCTTAATAGGCACATCCTCAGTAGAAATATTAATATCACAGCATTTTACTCGAATATTGTTCAAAGAAGTGTCATCCCCTGAAAAATGTAACAAAGAAAAAGCTAGTTTAAGATTTTCAGAAAAATGATACAAAGTGGATTATTAAAAATGTTTTACAATTTTCATACCAAAAACTTGATATCTTTCAACTTGGGTTTGAAGTCCACAAAATCCTTGTCCCTGTGGGCATTGTTGTTTTGCAGTGTAAGTGGAATTTGCAAAAGTGTGTCCATTATCAATAAATCCTTCAATTACATTTCCATCAGCACAATGAATTTTAATATTATCTGCACCAGTATCATCGCCTCTAGGTCCTTGGTACGGTTGAGATTGCAATTCGAATCCAACAGCATAAGTAGAGCAATTAAAGATATATCCCCAATTTCCAAAGGGTCCAATACGACTGGTTACATTTTGCCATTCTGAATTATTTGATTGGGGAGGTTTTCCGCAAAAGAAGCGGATGCCATTCAAACCAGTATCGTCAATACTATGCTTGGGCTCAACTTTAATTTGGAAACCAGTAACGAGTCGCCCTTTACTACAGTTTTCGAATTTCCCCCAGGATCCAAAATAAGTTACATTTGGGGATTCCAAAATTATCTCTTCTGCATTGATTGAAACACTTTGTAACAAACATGACAGTGATAGTACAGTTAATACTGTCTGCCACATTGTGTAAATATAAATATTGAAACAACTTTTGCGTATGTGATTCTTCTTTAATGAGAAAATGATATTAATGATCGTTTTCACACAGATATTTCAGCTTATATACCAAAATGATAATTGCACATATGTGGATGGGGATCATCAGTTGGTATATAGGTACATAAAAAGACTCGACACTAATTTTGTTGACTATGATTCTGGGCTTCAGCAGGTATACTCTGAAATTAATTAGGTACGATTGTGCAATAATGTGCCCCAATGTCTCTGACTTACACAATTTGTCATTCAATTATAATTTTGCCCTCAATTACAAGGTAAATAATTTACGTAAGGGAGCTCACGGACTATTCGACTTTTGGAATCATCAAAACATCATCCTGTGTCAATTCAATTTTAAGTGAAAGTAAAATAGTATACATATTAACTACTAAATGTATGTATATGCACCTATATACACACTAAATTAATCTGTTTACTATTTATGTACTGCACACCTACTCATTCAGGCGAACAATGTATAAACAGGTGCAAACTAGATGAGGTTTCCCATCCTATTATTATATATTACTTGGGATAGTAGATCTGGATGATAATTCAATGACCCCAAAATGATACCTATGTGACATACATTGTGTACCAACTAATTCTAGGAAATGTGTTTGAGTATAGGGTGAAAGTGAATTTTTACTATTATCGTATTATGCACTGCACTGCAAAATAAACATTAAATACCAATATATACTGGAGGTAAAATGTCTGCTTGTTGTGGGATTTGCGTAATTTATATGATTTGAGATTGTCATTAGAATTTTGCCCTTGAGGGCTAAATAGCAAAATTACTGAATACATAATAGGAATTCAAAACAAAATAATTAATATTTTTATGGACAGATAAAAGTGAGTAAGTAATAATTATCCTTCTTCTGTACCAATGCTTAACTTACAATACATCGTAACCGCTACTTTTACTGCTAACAATTCATTGGCTTACAATTAAATAGGCAATTAACCCATAATCAGTAATTTAGTCTTTTAAAATACATCAGATTTTATATCCACGTTTTATTGTGTTATAAAAGTAAAAAATAGTCATCTTAGTCATATGGCATGAATTATATTACGTACACTGTCTCGAATGGTGCTCCCCTACTAGGTAGCATATTTCCAGATACCCTGGACAAAATGCAGCATCATCTGTGTATTTGTTGCAAATCGTTATACGATTTAAACTGGGTGAGGATTCGGGCATATATTTTTTGTAGTAACCTACTTTGCAAAATTCGTAAAGCTATAATCTAATTATAATGAATACAGACAAATACATTATTGCAGATATTACAGTTAAGCAGCAATTTGATTAGAAGTCCTATGTAAAATATACGCAATGAAGACTAAGGTGAATGTGTGTAATGCAAAAAAATTTTTCTTATATCGTACTACGTACACTATACACAATAGAATTATCGATTTGTAGTAATTACGATTTTTAACACTATTCAACTTGCGTTTTATTTCAATAAACTTTTGCGTTATTACACAAACTTTTGTGTCCCAACATAATTTCCCAAAATTATGTAGTATTATGGGAATACTTCTATCAATTAGCGAATAAAATAAGTTAATAACAATAAACGATATCAAATCTAACTACAATAAGTTATTACTTAGTAATAATCTTAAAATATTCAAGTAAGATTGGATTGGTATTTTAGCACACATTAAGTATTTATCAAAGGCACAAAAGTGTAACACATGCAAATCAAAGCACTGTAGCATAAAATACTGGTGTATTTAGACTAGATATAATGGTGAAAGTGGTAAAAATAATAACTAACCGACTCAAAACAAACAGGTATATTAAGGGATACAATTACAATTAATATATATTACATAATTCCCACAAACGTGCGTTATTGTTGTGTAAATGTCAAATAGGCATCTGTGATTTTGAATTTTTGCACAGAGAGCTTTGAAAAAAAGTCCCAGTGTTTGCATTGCAATGCAAGCAAACATTTATTTTCTTTACTTTCCGGGAAAGTCGTAATTTGATATACTTATTTTACGCTTTACGCTCGGCCATCATATCGATGAAATGTCTCCTCGATTGCAGATAAGTCATCGCCTCTATAAATTAAAATGAACACATGAAATGTAAGACATTATTTATGTAAATTTTAACGCAATGTTAACGCTACCTTGGTAAGTAGTGGGAACCACGGCGGGTATAGGATTATTCCCTGATAAATTGCTGATAAATGTGAACTGAAAAACGTTTGTGACATTTTTGGCCCCTGTCTCGGGATTTATTACTTCTGCCATAACAGGAACATGCATATAGTTGTCTTCTACATAACCTATCTATTAAATTAAAGATAAACTTATAAAAACTTTATTTTGATAGCTTTAGACAGTACTTATGAGTACTATGTAGTACATAAATATGTAGAAATGTTAAAAATAACAGAATACGTAAAAGGTTATTGTCTTACCATGGCTTTGAATCGAATAAGGCTTCCAATTTCAACCGGTTTCCTAAACACAATATCGTCAATATTTAGAAGATGAGGACGCTCTTTACTGAAACACAATTCAATGACAAAGGTTAAATTGCAAGATTGTTTGTAACTAAAATTTTAAAAATTGAAATACTACTGTAACATTATTTTATCACCTGTATACAAAAGCTTGTGAATAAGCTAATTCACAAGCTTGACGCATAATAAATCCTCCAAAAACTTTATTGTAACGATTTCGGTACTGCAACATGTAATATTAATAATAAACTGTGATAAAGCTGGAATACAATTATCGCTTATTATACAGCATTATATAAGTCTTACTTGAGGATGACATAAAAGTAAAGTATTGAGAGCAGTATCTGGCATTGCCACTGTATTTGGAGGAACGTGTGCAGGCTCCCAACCCACATAATCAGGGTGTACTGTAGACATAAATAATCTATGCGTAATGCTCCTCTCTTCTTGATTCGGGGGCTTTTTAATCAGTGATTCGGTCAAGGATAGTTTCCGGATGCGGTTTCTTTCTAATTACCAGACCATGAAAATAAAATTGATTGTCCACCAAACAGTAATTAGGAAATTAAATTGTAGAATATATATTTGTATATTATTTTTACCATTTCCAAGATTAATATAGGCTTCCTCTTCTGGGGTATCGGCTACCAGGGGGTTGACAAGAGCTGACCCTGCGTTAATAGGATTTCTCGAAACCAAGAGGAACACAGCGTCTAACATCTGTTGGTATTGCCCATTTTGATCCAGTTGATCTAGCTGAACGCTGGCTTCTAAAGACGTCGTTCCCACCTAGGTTTAATAATTTAATTTAGTCACAATTTTACATAATTAGATTTTGGTTGGACTATAAGTATAATAAATTACCCAAGAAACATGACCCGACATTATTATATCTTGATTCGCCTGTGATACATTTAATGTTACAAACAGTGCATAAACATGATTAAATCTGAATGGCTAATTAAATTACGGTAATTAAAGAGTCAAATGGGATATTACATTTCCAATTATCTATGTTGCCTCACCGCAAATGTAGGTTCATTGAGGAATGGTAGATGAATACTGTCCACCAACCCAGTTACAATTGAATAAGGACTGTCTTTTCCTTCTGATCTCGGATTTTTTATGTGTTGTACACATACCCACACTAATAAAACAAGCTCACATTATTAATTGATTACATATTAACTAGGCACATTTATAAAAAGAATATTTAATTACCTGCAAAAACATCAATGTCTTCTAATAATCTCCCAATTCTGACATGACCATCACGGGTAATGTAACGATTTCTCAACTCTATGTTCGTCGCTAATGGTATGACAGCACTAGTAAAACTGTCCTTCATTCTTCTTGCTGGCAATTCGCTTCTATCTTTGGGTAGCAGATCCATTAGTAGTTTTCGTTGTTCAAATGAATCTTTCACACCTCCGGGGCTGTACTCATTTGCAGATCCAGAACTCTTGGCAAATGCGTCGATGACTAAATATTAAAAATATGCATAAATCCACAACATTGTATAAGAGCAACGGGAAATCATGAGAATGTCGTTGGACGAAAATAATAAAATGGTTTATATTGTGTAGTTCTCTAATGTGCAATACTGCAATACACCTTTAAACTTTAAAACTTACCATCCTGATTTGTCATCGTGACTGGAACTTTTGGATCGGGGTTTATGAAAAGTGTCCGACTTTGACGTTGAAATGTGTTACCGCATTTCGAAACATTGAGAAGTGCAGATCCCAGACGAAAAGAGCTAAATATCATCATCCTATATAATATATAAGGAGGAATCGTTAACGAATTATTAAAACCACAATTTTGTATAACGAAATTAAGGAATGTAATTATGAAATATGTTTACAAACAAAAAGCTGAAAAAGACAAGGAACCTGTTTGTCAAAAGCCAAAAGTGCTTAGGTAATTTTAATTTTAATTTTATATGATTTATTACAGACAGACAAACAGCATTAATCTAATAATTTTAAAAACGCTTTGTAATACACATTCAATTTTCATACATAAAGCATCTTACAATTACTAAGTATACAGAACATAATACAGAGTGGGGGAAAGTGTGTCCACGTCTGTGCTGCTAGCCTACAATGATTATTTTAATTCAAGCTTTGACTATTAGGTTCTAAATATTTATCTTACCTTACAAAGTGATGAATAGTATTTTGACAAAGGCTTAATGCTAATGTTGATTCGTATTTTCTGCTATTGTGCAACTGCTTTCCTCCTAAAGGTGGTAATCAAAACATAGAATTTTGTAAAATTGTACTGGAACTGTGCTGGTCTTTTTAATTTGCAAGAAGTATAATTAATATAGTACGCAAAATAGTCATAGCCCCAATAAATAATAAATATGTATTACATATAGAGAGCGATCTACATAAATATAATCTATGTAGCCTATTATGAAATAAAGAATTTACCTGTATTTGTTTCGTATTCTTTTGCTTCCACAGTTGCTGAAGTAAGATGTATAGATAATGTAGAATAGAGATGTTCAGTGTTCACACGAAATCACATCATCTTTATTATTCTGGTCTGGCAACTATATAATACACCGACAGAGGACATAAAATAGTATATTAATATGCTTCTTCACCCTCAATATTTACAGAAAGAAAAAATTCATTTATAACTATGGACTAAGGAGAATATTTACTAAATATATTGTTAAAAAATGTGTCATTTCAAAAGCTTACAATTTCAGATTTCGATCGCCCAACTGTTACTCAAATAAACTACATTCTACACTACGCACATACCTAAATAAATACCACATACAAATATAAACAAAACTCAAACCCGGTTCCAAAAATAGTTATGCAGTCAGCCGAAGCGAAGTCAATGCTTTCGCACACTCCCTCAATCATAAAAGTTGGAATGGAATTCTCTGCTACTGTACAATAGCGTCCATACTTCACGAAGACTAGGGTTTAGCATACCTAAACTAAACTCATAATCTCTATACAATACAAGCCTACAGCATGTAGCATAACATGAGTACATAATATTATGTTATTTATTATGTAAGTAAAACAATGCAAATACAACTAGGTAGAGTAGGTTTTAGGTAACTATTACTGGATATTTTGTTTCACATTTTGGTTACACTCAGACAAGACCTAACCTCACTCAAAAGGTGATAATAGAAACCAACCAAAATACCAAAGCTTAATTCGCATGAAAATAATTTTGCTTGAAATAATTACAAGTTGTAATGGAGCTTCTTGTGTTGACATCGCAAAAATGTTTTTTCATTTCTAACTACTACATGTATAGGAGAAATTAAGTTGGATGAAGTCTCTGAAGTCTGATTCTGGAGATGTCAATATTGCAATTGCGTTCCATATTCCATGATCAAATTGACATTCTAAATCCGATGCCAGATTGCCATATTCAAAATGCTTATGATATGAACGTTCCTCTAACCTAAAGTGCAATTTACTGCTAAAATTGATAAATATACTTCAATATTATATAGCATCAGCGTCAGTAAAACTGAAGCTGAATGAGTGAATGACTCTTTAAAGTAAATACTGATAGCTTTATTTCAGTAATGATTT
Source organism: Tomocerus mixtus (assembly GCA_034694165.1). Taxonomy (NCBI): domain Eukaryota; kingdom Metazoa; phylum Arthropoda; class Collembola; order Entomobryomorpha; family Tomoceridae; genus Tomocerus; species Tomocerus mixtus. The sequence continues at coordinate 1,445 of JAQFYC010004319.1, read as the reverse complement.
TCTATTTTGTAAAAAAAACTTTCCCTATCCTTATTACATGCATTGCTCATCTCAACTTTCTCAAAAGAACTCAAAGTATAAGCACACAAGATTAATATGACTGGGCTCGGTTAAAAACCAACGTGGAAGCCAACGCAGTCCAATTCGCCCACAAAAACATCCATCTCCAACACGATTATGTAAGGGTTGTGTATTTACAGTTAATTAAAATACGTAGTATTATTTCTGCTAACATATCGAAATATGTAGAACAAAATATGACGAAAACTAGTAAATTTATGTACCTATACACACCTATACATAGAAATAAGGATATGATAACCATTTTAAAGCATGCCATGACATTATATAGACATATAATTGTAGTTGTAGCTATAAGCAGTATAATACGTTTGTAAAGATTGCCTGACGATAAGTAAAGTTAGATTACTAGAGAAACAGTTTTTCCCTGAAAAAGCTAACTTTAGATTACAGTTCACACTTTACTGACCTTTTAGTATATAGTATGTATGTACCTATAGTCAGAAAACACCCATCATCCAAAAGTCGGTTTGCTACTTCCAATTCCAACCTACGTAGCATAACATCATAAGCAAAATACAGCCCACACAAGACGAAGAAGTAAAATACAAATTGCAAACTACAGGTATCCATATGTGCTTACATACTTGGTGCAAATAAAACCAGCAGGATACTGTTTGCGTAGTGTAAATACATTACATAACATACAATAAGTTAATATATCTGATATAGGTATTCCGTTTCCCGTATAAGAATACTATCAGTCAAGGATTTAAATTCCAAATAACATAAATATAGGAAGCCAATCTAAAGAAAGTACAACATAAACGTTACTGCCATGAGTTGCATTCCAATTCTCATGTAACTAAAATTTATGCAGCAGTGGGTGTATATAAGGTAAGATTGTCAAATGGGATTTACTTTCGCCAAACTTTCTCTTACTTTCCCCAGCTTTGAGATTTACGAAATTGCAACAGTTGACGTAAAGTATAAATACAAAAACTATGTCACTTGCGTGAATTAGTTTCAATGGATACTTCTTGTCGTTAGCATGAAATACGATAATATTAATTCGCTTTGCGTCTAGACTCTAGACTGCTTACAAGGGCAAATCGTTCTAATAATAAGTTTGTAAAAGTATAAACTACTTATTTATCACAAGAACTATACTGTCTAGAAGTCAAACCCATAATCTAAAAAGGTCTTTTACATTGAAGAAATTCTACAAACTCTATAGCAATTGAAGATAAACTGGCAAATTAAAGACTGGGTAAGTAATGTATTTTTACTTTGATCTTTATGTTTTGATTCAATATATTGAAAGGCATGAATTGAACGTGCATTATAAGAATAAACCGGTGCAAACGGATGTCCTCCTGTATCGTCGTAATCACAAAATTATTAAATGTTTCTTATTAACAAAA
>JAQFYC010004318.1:0-17597 GCA_034694165.1 Tomocerus mixtus | reverse complement strand
GGGACACCGTAGAAAAATGATATTAGTGTTGTTTGAAAGCCCTTTACTAGTGCTTTCGATTGATACACATTTGATACTATGTTATAAGGTGATCCAAAAAGTTGACTTTTTTCTAAGTCTCGTTGGGGTACCTTTGACAATAGGTTTATTACGAGACACAAAACTTTACAGAAGTGCCGTGAGACGGACACAGTACTTGCCCTTTGTGGCCCCTTATCAGTTATCCCGACACCAACCGCTATCCTATCTTAAATTTGACACATTTTATTTGTATTAATTAGTGTGCAACTTCGTTAAAGTAGGCTCAAGTGATACCTACCTACTTATGTCATGTCATAGACATACTTTATTATGCTAGGTAAGTAAGCAGGTGCCAGGTATTCTATGTAGACAATATGTACTACACTAAGTTTACATATTTATGCCTTCAATGCAAATATTAATATGGATTCACTATGTATATTTTATATAATGAGGCAATAATTAATTATCTCAACCTCATCAACAAATGGCAAACACATTGCTTGTTCTCATGTCATCTCCCCCATCGAACTTACAATTGTCATATCCATCAGTATAAATAAATAATATAAACTATTCTGTAGCTATTCACATCCACATACCTAGTTAAACTACTGCCAGTTAATCAACTTTATTACGGCCACCATTTCCTGCATTCTGCTCCACATTCACATCCATAATACAACATTAAATAGGTACTTCCTTTGCGATGCGTATAGGCGTATATATTAAATACAACTCATACACTCGACACTCGAACTCACTCGTACTACTGACTGACTTTGACTAATAATACAGTACACTACCAAACTGCTAACTGACTGCTTTACTTCTGTATTTGTATCTTTATTTATTGCAAAATAGTAGTTTGTCTCTATTCTGAATAAATATATGTGTAGGTAAGCTACATTTTTTATGTGCCTTTGTGTAAGTGTATTATTAGTGTATACATAGGCACGCTAAAGTTTTCGTTTGTGTATTGTACGCGATACAGCGCACTATAATACCTAACTGGAGTGAGAGTGGACTCCTCTTTCTTGCCTCTTGGCTGACAATAATAACAAATAAGTGGTAGGGAGCGAAATAAAAACATTGCATTGCATACAGAGCAATGCTTATTGTACATATTATACAGTACATATATGTACACGACACTAACGGATAAGTGTGCTAATTTAATGGTCAATAATGTACCTTCCAATGAATAGAAAGTTTGATATTTTTAATACTTATTGTTATTGTTATTCTATGTAATGAAGATTTCTGTGAAACCTTTAGCAAGCTAAAGCTACCACGTTAAGAAATAAGAAGACCAGAGAGACTTTTATAGTGTTAACAGTCACAAAGTACGTGCTGGAAATATCTACGTTTAGTGAAAATTAGCTGTAGCTTCAGTTTTCAATGAAACAAACAATTTAATTACAGCAGGTAAATAAGAATAAGAATTTCTATATTTTTGATTTATTAATTGCAGATGTCACAGAGCGTCATATCTCTATGCTAAATTCTGGGTGACGGATCTGAATATATTTTTCGAACATAATGAGAAATGAAGAAGACTGTACTGAAGCAACACCAGCACTTGGCCACGTCAAAGACAGTAATTAAATTATGCATTGAACGCATTTGTTTATTTAAACATTCCCAGTGACAGGCAAGTACATGTAATTTTTGTATTTATACCAATTTTAGTACGGAAGCAATGGGCTGTCCATGAGGATGAGGCACTTGCATATCGCCTTCAAAATGAAGAAAGTAATTTGTGTAACAATTTATATCCACGGGTCAAGTTATTTTGCTATAATACAATAGCGCAATGTTAATTATTAACTGATCTGATATTTTTATTTTCAGTAACGCAGCATTACTCAGGCAATAAAATACGAAATGCGATAGTACGAGAAGATGCTCCTCGTGCTAGGGAAGCACAGCGCCAAGAGGAGCTGGAAGCATTGGAAAATCGTTATCGACATCTTAGTGTTCTTCAAAAACAGTACGTTTTTTATTGGGAAAGCTGCCTAAAACTTGTAACAGATAATTTTAGTTTGTATGTTCGTCTATAGAGAAAGAAATTCAAAGATTATTTTACATTCTTAATTGTTAGGGCGGAAGAAGATGAAAGAGTTGCGATGTTGCTGGATCAGAGATACAAACAAGGCTATTCTGGTGGAAAATCCATCACTGCGGAGTCATTGGCAGCTATTGTATCTAGCGAAGCGTCTAATAACGAGACATACAAATGTGAAACAAGAACATTTGAAGAAAGGCCCACGTCATCAACTGCTCTTCTTTGTAAATCAAAATCCCCAATTCATTCAAAGTCGTCGAGTATATCTGAAGTCAATAGCCCTGTTGCTGGTCCTTCAAAGGGCTTTTCATATGAGGCCGAGTCTCCCGAAGAAAATCGTTTAAGCCAGGAACAAAAAGATGCTGTAAGGGCTAACCTAACTTTTTCTTTTCCAAAGACATAATGACAGTGAAATTATATTACTATCTATATTTCTTTTGGCACCAAAACTACGGTTGGATCAATTTTCAGTGGAACAATTAAATTGTTTGTGATTGTGGTGTTTTGGAACCTCTAAACAGGATTTAAATAGATACCAGTTACAGCGGTGGCTATAACTGGGTGATGTTCTAGTGCATATACTTCACATTATGTATGACTAGATATTCACTCGGTTATAGCTTCCGCGGCATTCAACTCCTCTGCCGGATTGTGTACAAACCTCAAGAAGACAATTAATAATTATTACTATTAATGCGACAACACAGCCTTGATTTGGGGTTTGTGGGTGACATTGACAGTGCAAATTGATATGCCACATGCAGTTACTTTATTTATTATGTACTTATAGGAAGGAAGATTGAAATTATTGTAACTGGTGTTCAAAGACTCATCAAAAAATTATCTGTTGAAATTTACTAGGAACTCGCCAAACGTTTGCAAGAGGAATTAGAGCAATTGGAACTCGACAGAAAATTAGCTGTGGAAGCCCAAGATCGGGAACTAGCCAAAATGCTGCACGAAAAGGTATCGATTTATTATTTATAAATTAAGTATGTAAATTAAGTTGAAATTAATCGCACCAGCAACATTATAATGTATAACTATGGAATAGGAGAAAGCCAGAATGAAGAGGGCGAAAGAAAGAGCTAAGCAAAAGGCGGAAGCAAATGCATCTAGTGGAATAGCAGACCTTGATGGTGGGGAGGATACAATTATTGTAAATACCACTGTGGCATCTCTTATTGAAAAAAGAACAAACACATCTTCCTCGCATTCCTCTCCCTCAAAAAATGGTTCCAGTACTTCGTCTTTAGCCTCCTCCCCACCAAGAGTTCCATCCAAATCGAAAGTTAGTGCGGATAAAGATGATCCTGTTGGATTTAGAGCAAATCCTAAGCCTTTACCTCCGCAGCCGCAAGCATCTCCCAGCAGAAATGATTACGCACATAGTTCAAGTGACCCAGTTCCCCCTTATATGCCTATCCAGGGATTCAATCGCAGCAAGAAAAAGAATAAGTAATCTCTAAGTATTAATATGAATCTGTAATAATAGCTGCAAGACGCTAAGGGATGCCAAAAAGCCGCTATAGAATGAGACCATTTAGAATCTCAAATATCCTACTCATTAAATCGCAACTGCAAAGAGTACATAAATATAATAATACCGCACTGTGTGTAAAGTAACTTGAAGAGGATTATAAATTTAAAGGCTTAAACCTGACCTGATGTCTACAACGCCTCAAAATATTGCTACACAAGGCAATTACTAGTGGCACTTAAAAATACGTATTTAGCAGACAGTATTAGAAAATAATGCTCAACTCTCAACTTTATTGGATTTTGACAAATATTGTGCAACTATTTTTGAATTTGGAGAATATCTTTCTCAGGATGATTTTATGCAGCAATAAGGATATTTGTAGATATTAGATAATATAAAGTTTAATCCGCAATCAATGATATTATATGCAGCTTTAATTATAGGAAATCTCATTCTGTAATCTGTGGTAGATATTTGTAGCTAAAGCTAGTTATCACTCCAGCACAGTATTCAACAGGTTGTGGCTGTATTATTTCCAAGTTTGAAGTGCCTTTACAATACTTAATCTCGATTTCGTACTTACTACAGGTTATTTAATTTACATCTGCATATTATGGTTATTTATTGACTTAGAAGTGTGTATACAGCACTTGATTACTCAGACCTGTATTTTTAATTTTATGAATCTCTCATTTGTACAATACAAGAAAAGTGTAATCTCCAACCGTAATAGCTGTTTATAATTTTTACTTTTAACTCTATATATTTCATGTTTTAATTTTATATTTATATTCCTTGTGCATTCAGTCTATAGTCTGTACATTCAGTCTATTAGGTCGTGTAGTCGTATAGTCCCTTCACGATTTGATCTGGCTACAAGGTAATAAGTAAAAGTAATAAAGGAATACTCCATTATCCATAATTTCCATAAATACTGTAAAAGTGTATGCCAGGGGCGTGGGACAATTAAAGAAAACACTGACACCATCACATTGGAGAAAACTAAACTGGCGTATTGCTTGAAATAAGCCCACTACAAGGAATAATCTGCGTTCCTTGAAAATTATGACGAATCTCTTGTGTATTCATCAAAATATTTACAATAATGTACTGTTGCTAAAGACAAAATTCTGCTTTTATATTACTAGAAATCGTGCTATGAATATATACAGATTATTCTTCCACCAATACGATATTACCTACCTAACCTATACAATAATAATTCGTTGTAAGTTAAGCGTGCACATAATTGTTATTTTATTTTTATCGAGAATTGATATAAAGAGAAATGTAGTTGATATTGGTGCAAATTAAATAAATTGTTGACATTCTTAAAATATTATGTAAACTCACGTTCATACAATCTGAACAAATATTAATTATCCTTTGTTCATTTGCATTGTACATAAATTGTCGTTCTTTTTAAGAATATCATTTCATCAATTCATCTTACATAAATGTAAATAAATGTGTAGCTAAAGGAAAAGTTAAAAGTTTTCGTAGTGATGCTGAAAAATCTGATTATTATCGTCTTCAACATTATTTGTTTCCGTGCAGGCTTCGTCCACCTTTTTAGTCATTGGAAGAGGTCCGCAACTGAATACTCCAAATTTTTCTACCTAAGTACACATACATTAAAGTTAATTTAAGCATTTTCTATGGAATAATTTGTACATAGTATGATAGCATTGTTTCTTAGCCGATAGCTTACTGTGGGATGCATCTTTTTCAACGAACTGAAAAAGCTTTCAAAGTTTGGACGACCGAAATGGGTGACGGATTTTAGTCCAGTAAACAAAGATTTATTGTTGACGCGTTGAAAATGTCTTTCGCATATATACTGTGCAATTACATAAGAAATTTAGTAAATATATGAGCCTGGGCTGGAATAGCCCCCATAAATGAGTTTTTCTAAAAATTTACCAGTAAAACAGTTCTGAGGTCGAATTTGTCATATATTTGAGTTATGAAGACATGGACGGATATTATATCGTGGACTTCTACATCTCTGTAAATTAGTGTTCATGAAAAATTTAGTACAATTATTCAGAAATACTTACTTGGTTCAACTCAACGCACTTTTATTAGTTGACTGAAGGTGCAACATAACAATTGCGATGCCAGTGCAATTGATTAATATTAATAACATACCTGATGATATCGACAAGCCATTCAAATTGCTTTTGAGTTCTAGTCACCCAGAGAAAGTAAATTTTCTTGCAGTTTCTTGGGTTAGCATTGGCCGCCACATCTACAAAAACGAGACAATATATCATATTATAGAATAAAACATAGCAAATCTGTGTGTAAAAAAGTAGCGGAAGTGAACAGGTGCAAACAGTTAACAGTGAACAGGTCCGTTTTTGGTCAAATCTTAATCGCCCTACATAATACAGTACGTTTTTATTCAAATCTCACATTGCCCTAATAAGTTGGGGCATTATGAGAAAGTCAAAATTTATCCTTGAATTGATATCCGTTGACACAATTTAAAAAGGTTGAACGGTTTAGTTACTAGCATCCATGTATACTTCAAATTGACCTAACTAAGTGACCCATTGACCGATTGACCCCATAATAGTAGGGTGTCGTCCTCTTGTCCCACAAAAGACGTATGCTGAGTCGGGACAGTTTATCTCAATCCGTTCAACAGTTATCGTGTTTACGGACAGACGGACAGACAGACGCCCAGGCAACGTAATCGTATAAAGTAGCTTCCGCTACTTAATAATAACATGTCCTACTGCCAATCCATCTAGGCCATAGTAAATTTAACATAGGAAAAATAATACATGGAAAGGATAGGACGATGGTCGATGTTGCCTAGCGATTTTGGTCTCTCCAATTTTGGAACGAAACTATAGATTACCAAAATTAATGCCCCCAAAACCCATGCAGGACTGTCGGGTCCAGCCGAAAGGGTAAAGCCCATGCAAACAATAAGAAAATGCCAAGCAATGCATTTTACTGTAATTTCTGTCTCATCTCATCATTCTGATTCATCTAATTCTGTCCCAATTGCATTCCCACACATTTTAATTCATTTTGATTTCAAGTATACAGGGCATTGCGTAAAGATACAGGCTTTTTGACTTTGAGAGGCAATAAAACATTGCAAAACTGTATATAAAAAAGTAGCGGAAGTGAACAGGGGCAAACTGTTAACAGTGAACAAGTCCATTTTTGGTCGAATCTCACATCGTCCCACATAATACAGTTCGTTTTTGGTCAAATCTCACGTTGCCCCAATGCATTGGGGCATTGTGAGAAAGTAAAATTTATCCTTGAATTGAATTTCGTTAACACAATTCAAAAATATTGAACGGTTTAAAAGTTACATCCGTTTTTGGACAAATCTCACTTTGCCCCAATGACTTGGGGCATTGTGAGAAAGTAAAAATTCATCCTTGAATTGAAATCCGTGACCCGTTGACCGATTGACCCCATAATAGCAGAGTGTCGTCCTCTCGTCCCATAAAGGACGTATACTGAGTTGGAACGGCTTATCTTAATCCGTTCAAGAGTAATCGTGCTTCCGGACGGACAGACCGACAGACAGACGCCCAGACAACGTACTCGTATAAATTAGCTTCCGCTACTTAATAATGGGAGGTTTAATAGATGTGATTGTGACCTTTAAGTATAGAAGCGAAGGGTGTAACTCCGATTCCACCTCCAACCAGAACAGATACTTCGTATCGCCACCAATCTTGGTGGCCCTCCCCATAAGGTCCGTCGAGATATAGTTTTGGCTTAATGCCAGAACTACATTTTAAGGCGCGACACAATTATTACAAGATTGAAAGAATAAATGCAAACTTACAAAATATGCATAATAGCTGCCACATCTACTTGGGCGTATAATATACAAATTAACATTTTTAATCAGAAAGTTACTTGAATTTACTTTTCATAAACTTGACGAATGTTTGCAGTGAAAGGACCTACAGCTCTTATATGGAGAGTTAAATTTTTCTCATGAGGGGCGGACGACAGAGTGAAAGGATGATATTCACTAGAATTTAATGCAAGGCATGCAATGCGCACCCATTGCCCAGATTTGTATTCAAATCCGCTTGGGCGAGAAAATTCCAGTTTGGTAACATCTACGAACAATGAAAATATTCCATCAGACTACTATTTCCAATTACAAAATACGTCAATACAGAGTGTCAATAAACATCAATTTTACTGGACGGAAGGAGCTGAGCACTTATGACAGGTATTTCTACTTTCTTTCTGCTTGTTGTCATCAGACGGTCAAGAATGAACAGAAATAATGGACCCAATAAAAAGTTGGAAAATATCGGTTCCTGAACTAAACGACCTGATCCATGTATTAGCATAAGTACATAGAATCTGTCCAATTGAAATAAAAATACATTTAAACTGTAAACTTTGTATAACTAAAAATTAGTCATTAAGTCCAATTAAATAATAATTAGGTAAAATTAAACAGCAAAGTGCACGAACAATGGGTAGGTTGCATGGGTAATCCAAAACATGCGGAAGGCATAAGTTCTGGCATAATTTGTGGCAAATGTGTAAATCAGTGCCGCATGAACAATGAGGAGAACTCCAGTTAAGCCTGTTGTAGTCTGGAAGCACCAGTAGTGGAATTTGGGGAGAACGTGAGTTCTAAATGATAAGTATTTCCCATAATCATTTTTGTTTTCACCTAATCATACTTCATTAACTTACTACTTAGTATGTATTCTTAGTATGTTCTTACGGTCTGTGATAATCTCTAAAGATACAGGAGAGATCCATTGCTGCTTGTGTAGAAATATGATAAAAATTAATGGCGTGGCCAACTACGTGAACTACGGTGAAGAGAAGTGCCAGTCTAGCAATGTATTTATGCATGCTTATAAATGCATCGAAAGGAATAAATCTGTGTAAGAATGTTTCCCTCAAATTAGTAATAAGATTCCTGCACATTGTGACGAGAAGGGTAGCATATGTGAACATCATAACAGATGCGGCACCGCGAGTGACAGTCACACCATATCCAGCAATTTGTCTCAAACCTCCGTGTTCTCTCTCAACGGAAAAAGCTAAAAAGTAATTACAAGGGATTGATATAGTTTTAAATATTTGTACACTGCGTAATTAGATCTGTATAAAGTGCATAGTCCTACTTTCTGCATGTAAACTTTCACCGCTATGTTCTACGTGTTATAATATTTTGTTACATACCAGGTTACTTTTATAACAGTCACATTTTCACAAATGTTCCATATGCATACCTTGCATTGAGTAATAATAATGTATATTTTATATGCTAGTGAAAGTTTAATACATATAGTCACAGAACTATGCACGCACTACATAAAAATCACTCTATACTAGAAGACACTTGTGAAAAGCAAAAGGTAGTCACTAGTCACCGTAAGCTCGCTCGGCAAAAATCGCAACCACAATCAAAGTATACAGGGTGACCCAAAATATCTGCAAGCGGTAAGATTCTATCCAGCTGTAAAATTTATTTTTCTTTTGCGATGACGAAAGAATATCAGAACTTTCTCCCACCGTCTGGCTTTGAAGTTTCCGAGAATCACTTTCGGGCATATCTCTAAAATTATTCACAATTGCATTTACATATCATTAATTACATTTATTCGCGGTATATAATTCATGGCACATGTATAAATATTTCACGGTACCCTCCATAAATGCTTATGATGGTAGATCGGGCATGATCGTAATGACTTAGTCGTGATCCTTTGGTAGCCTTTGTTTCCGGAACATTGACGCCTGCAAAGTTCAGCTGAGCGTAGCCCAGAGTATTTTTATTTTCGGTCATCAGCCTTTGGAAACTCTGAAGTGTCACCTCAGTCTACAAAGATGACATTCGTTAATTAATCTACTGAGTATGATATTTATAATATAAGTTGTGGATAAAATCTTTTCCTTACATCTCCTTTCACCAGTGCTTTATCCAGCATCACTTTCACACATTCATCCACGTCGTTACTATTTACATCCGCATTGGCAGCTTCCACCATTGATCTAATCATGGCACTGAACTCTTCCTTGTTTAAAGTTCCAGTCTGGTCAATGTCATACATTTCAAACATGAATTTAGCCTTGTCCTCCGCTGTACCCTTGGCGAATATCACTAATGTGTCCAGGAATTCCCGGAAACTGATGTAGCCATTCCCATCTCGGTCCACCAAATCGAACATCTATTCAAATTTCACAAAAGTAAATATATTTATATAATTAATTAGGTCATAATTGTACGACCATGCGAGAATGAAACATAGGGCCCCACCTTTTCAACGAATTGGGACTTTGAATTCATGCCGAGGGCGTCTGCAAATTCTGCCACCGTCAACACAGTATTAATAACCTCACGAATTATTTTGGGGTCGTTGGACTCATTGCTGCCACTGGGTTTGTCGATGTTAAAGGCTTGAGCAAACACAATTTTAAAAAATCTCTCCAGACGGGCTAAGCGCTTGTCCTTTGTAAAGGCTGCACTCAAAGATTGGTTCAGTCCACCGGATGTCTCATGGAATCGGACAACACCTTGCATTCTGTTTTATCAAATGTTGTTTATGAATTTTTGAATCGTTAGTTTTTTTATTAATGTGTGTACTTACTCTTTTACAAGGGCTCCTAAAAAGGTGGTTCGTATAATTGGGGATTCGAAATCAAGAACGCAATCATATTCCAAAGGATTTTTAATGACGAGATGAAGTCCATCGTTTATGACAATCAAATCAACTTCCGGCTTCTTGGAAAAGTCAATGCTTCTCAGCAACTCCCCTCTGTGACTTCTCACTTCGAAAACATCTTTGTCATTCACAACAATCACAACAGCACGCTTCCCCTCTTTACTACTTTGCCATTCTCTTGCTACAAAATTTAATATAAAATAAGACATTTAATGGTGGTCACTAGTACAATAACTTTTAAAAACATTCAGCTACTAAAAAAGAAAATAGCACTGAGATAGACGGACTAAGTAGTCTTACCTGCACACGGAGATATTTTTGCTCCGCTGAACTTAAAAGACTTCCTTATGTTTGGTCTCAGTTTGGTCAACTCTTGCTGTTTTTGCTTTTGCCTAAGCGATGCCATTAGTGGAACACAGGAAGCAATTCCTAACAATTGCAAAATGAATTTACTAATTGATGGTAATATAAAGGTAATATACTTTCACCACACTTTCTCAATGTGCATTCTTACCAATAACAAGCAAGCCTGTGACAAGAAATGTCAAAATGTATGAAATTTCACTTCCTTCAAAATAATCGTAGCTGGCAGGTTTTGTGCACTCTTCCACCGGAACTACTGTGGAGTCCAACTGTATGGTGTACAGAAATGGTACAATTAACTCGCACCTTCCAAAGGATATGTACTAAACAGAGTGACATGAAAATATGTCAAGGAGAAAGCTGTGGATGACTTTCTCTTTAGATATTGCAAGACCATTTGACACTATTGCACATGTATACCCAATGATTGTGTAAATTGTGTAATTTATACTTTTGCTTTCATGATGTGAAAGTACGCTTTCACAATACCCAATTAGAAATTATAGTATTTGAGAAGCTCGATGAAGACATTATGTTATGAGTGTATACCGTACAACCATAACCCATACCAGTATTATATTTCTCTACTGAAATATTTACTTTGCAAAATGGTAATTTACCTGAGGAAAATGCATGCAGTAAGCCGATTCATTCATTAATAAATTTCCTTTGCTGTCGTATTCAACTTTATAGCATTTGCTCCTTTCCCAGATATCATTGTTAAAACAATTTTTAGACGACTCCACAAACTGTGAACCTGCATTGAAATTTCAAAACCAACTAAGCTGGTTAAACTTACAATTCTTTTGCGAAATACTAATAAGTTTTTAAAAACCTTGTATTGGGACACGAAATGGGTTTGGCTGGATATCTTCCTGTAGCATCCGTGTTACGGAAATCACCATGTCATAAACGGTAATCACTTTAATCCTCTTAATTTGGTCTGGAGTGAATCGCCTACAAATTTTGTAGTATCGGTTAACAAAACATATTTGTTAGTGTAGTAAAGTTACGATAATGCAATATTTCAGATATATCATGTTGGTTAACCAAGCATCTTTACTAGAGTGAGGATCATAATAGCATATTTGCCTTTTCTTCCAATTTTGGTTCTCGAACCAGAAGCGATCCGAGTCTCGTATGCGGGCGAATTGATCTTTAATTATTCTTCTGAAGAGAGGTCCTGGACGATCACTCGTCTCCAAAATTCCTCCAGTCCAAACGTCGATGTTGTCCCAAGCTCTTCTGCGAGCATCCTCTTTATAACTGTTATTGCCCAGACTTTTCATCTCCTCCTCTTTTTCTGTTAAAATAATGTGGAGATTTTCCATTTCCTGTATGACTTCATCTGGAGTATGTGTTCCTGTTAAGGTCTTGTACTGTTGCACAGAATAGATTTTCTCCAGTCCAACAACTTGTCTTGCTGTATTGTAATCCGGAGTACCCTAACAAGAAAAATAGTTTAGACAATTAAATTATATTTAGAATAAATTATAATTATAATTAAATTATAAGTGTGGGATTGGTGTAGGGGACGTGTTGTACATGATCTCTTCCTCGTTGAATATTTACAGCCATGAGGTCTCTCCTGGAAAACTCTAATGGTCCAAACACTCTGCCCCGTAGGTCTTCCACAATCATGTTGTCTTCTCTCTCGGATCTCTGAGAAGCCATGCCCATCAATATTCTGTCTATATCTGCAATCTGTCTCTCATCCATATCACTTTTGAATTTCATCGTTAAAGGCTCCTATAATCACAATCGCAACATTCGTTATATTTAAATCCTTAGGAAGGGAGCATGATATCTGTACGTTCATTTCATATTAGCTCTAAAGATCGATATACCCTGAATCTAATACATATAAATGTGAGACAGGGGAAAAAATCATCAGTGATAGATTTTTAAGTTGCATCATTTTAACATGCTCAAAGATTTTAGCGACAATGTGGGCATTCAAATTACTTGCGACGAAATTGTCTTGCTAACGACGTAATCAGCAGTTTTGACCCCAACATTAATTACATAAAATATTCTAAAAATAAGTTACGATGTTACATTGGCACTTGAGTAAACTCGATCTATCTATGCATCTGCCTTGACAGTCTGGGTGTTAATACCGGCAATCATGTTACCTTAAGTACTAAATTCATTAACTACATAATGTACGTACATAAAAACATAAGTACCTGAGGCCTCCAAAAGATATTGCACGTTCTTACAATGTTGTATGTATTATTTTCTGATTTGAATTTTGCATGGTTAGCATCGAATGATTTCGGTTTCTTAACACCGTAAAACGGCACAGGTCTGCATTTGTCCTTGGCATAGTCCCTCATGTAGACTCCTGGTGTTACCAAAGTGTGACCGAACCTCATAGCTGCTGTTTGGAAGAATTGCTCTATTTGTGGATCAATACTTGGATTGTATTCTTTGTAATCTTCCAACGGCTCTCCTAACCATTCCGGTATCCATTCGTACATCACCATATGCTGATAAGTTCCTATCACCCATTTGCGGGCTTCCTGTAGGCAACCACAAAGTTACTTAATAAACAACAATTTTACGACAGCCACCACACACTTAATTTGGAGCCTATATACTAAGTTCAGTATACTGCATATTTATAATATACAGATATTTAAATATTAGTTTACTACCTATTGTATATAGGCTGATATCTAGGATAAACATATACATAATAGAAATCGATGGGAATGTTAGTAATATTTTACAGACCTGAAAGACTCGTTCCCCGCTCCACCCTGGACGACTTTGGGCCAAATACTCTGCGATGTGGTTGTGCCATCGAAATAAAACAACACCGAATGCCAGCAGAAATGCGTTTTCGTTTCCTCTCGGATTTCCAAGAACTTAAATATTATTTATAATAAAAATACATCGTGTTACACTGATAGGTAATAAAACATTGCAAAACTGTGTGTAATAAAGTAGCGAAAGTGAATACAGTCCATTTTTGGTCAAATCTCTCATTGCCCCAATAAGTTGGGGCATTGTGAGAAGTGAAAAATCCTTGAATTGAATTCCGTTAACACAATTCAAAAAGGTTGAACCGTTTAAAAGTTACAAAAATATATAAAAATGCCCACTTATGCTACACCTCTTGTAGATATGGTCCATATATTATCCATTATCTGGTATGCCATTGTTGTATTTCGTATGCCCAGGCAACCCTCTACTAAAGTGCCCACTTTACCCATGTCCAGGCAACTCTCTAATGGACTTCGAAAAATTTTCAAAATTTTGAGAAAAAAATTATGGAGACAAAAAATGTTCAGAATGTTGAGATCGGTGTAAATCCGGTCTTACCTCAAAAAAATTTTGTAGGGGAAAATACTTTTCCCCTACAAAAATTTCATAGATTTCCCTAATTCCCTATCATCCATGTATATTTCAAACTGACCTAACTCAGTGACCCGTTGACCGATTGACCCCATATTAGCAGGGTGTCGTCCTCTCGTCCCACAAAGGACGTATACTGAGTTAGAACGGTTTATCTTAATCTGTTCAAAAGTTATCGTGTTTACAGACGGACGGACAGACAGACAGACGCCCTGGCAACGTAATCGTATAAAGTAGCTACTTAATAATAATAGCAAATTAACAAGTTAGATTTTACTAAAGCTTAGACTTCTATATACTATACTTATAGCAATCTTACCAAAAAACCTATTGACTGGAGCTGTTTCATGCAAGCTTGTCCATTTAGTATGACCTGAAGGTGGGGGAGGATTAGCCATGGGGAGTCTCAATTTGTTAGGGACAGGAAATAAGCCAAGATCGTCTTCAGATGCCAATAGACCACGTTCCACCACGGAGCCATTGACACGTGTCCTTTATAGTAATTATATATTCAGTATATTATGTAGTACTATTAAAGAGAGTCAACGAACAGGTGAACAGAACTACTCAACGTGTAAGTTACTACCAATTGGTTCTCAACATTTTACTGTACATAATGTTACTGAACAGAATCTAGTAAAAAGGATAAAACTTTACCTTAAAACGTCTGCCCACCCTTTCGCTGTTCCATAAATAAGTCCCCCGTCAATCCAAGGAGTGATCTCATTCAGCTAACAAAACAAATCAAGAAACAATTTCTTAATAACACCAAAGTACGAAGAGTACATAGAATTGGTTAACACTAAAAAGAACTGTCCCTTTAAATAGTTATTGTAAAATTACACAATTATAATTTCTATAGTTTATTATTTACTTGTTGTCTCGGATTGCCCGGGGAGTGCCCTGAGGATTGGGCCCATCTTGATCTTAGGAAAGGCATTACAGACTTCTTCGGGTCCTTTTTTCTAAACTCATGGCCTTCAGGGATTTCCACATTGAAATATTCTGGTGGACAGCCCGGCCTTTGGGCGTCCAGTATTTCTTCGACAACTTGCTGGCCGAAGAAGACTAGAAAAGCGGACTTGCCCGTCTTAGAACCGCAGGCAACTGTCTTACCCGGATATTTCTCGTGGGTGCATGCGGCGGAACGGTTCATTAGCTCACTTGCTTTGAATGGATTGATCCTCTTCTTTGCCACGGGCTCATAAACACTGTCATTGTAGACCGGCGGTGTGCTTCTCAAAAGCGGGGTATCTATTAGATATCCAAGATAAATAAAACATTGCAAAATTGTGTGTAAAAAAGTAGCGGATGTGAACAGGTGCAACTGTTAACAGTGTATTTGTTGTAGTCTAATTTGAGAGTCATTAAGAGATTGACATAATACAGTCTGTTTTTGGCCAAATCTCACATTGCCCCAATAAGTTGGGGCATTGTGAGAAAGTAAAATTTATCCTTGCATTGAATTCCGCTAACACAATTCAAAAAGGTTGAGCCGTTTAAAAGTTACAAAAATATGAGGTACCACGACATTACTTATGCATATATGTATTCTGCATACACTGTGAATTGAACAATAAGTTATAAAAGAGTCTATTTCGGAACCTCAGTTATAAAAGAGTCTATTTCGGAACCTCAGTGTGAAGATTCAATTGTCGCGGGGGAAGTGCGTGCACATTTTTGAAAACGGGATGTATTGACCTAACTCAGTGACCCCTTGACCGATTGACCCATATTAGCAGGGTGTCGTCCTCTCGTCCCACAAAGGACGTATACTGAGTGGGAACGGTTTATCTTAATCCGTTCAAAAGCTATCGTGCTGACGGACGGACAGACAGACAGACACCCAGGCAACGTAATAGTATAAAGTAGCTTCCGCCACTTAATAATTACGGTAATCACTTTTAGTAGGCTAACAGTGTATATAAGTAAGTAATTCTACAACAAAAATATCATGAAAAATCTCTAATGCTCACCAACAGCTCCCAAGTCAACTTTGAAAATATTGTTAAAGAATCCATCGAAAGTTTGAAACTCTGGTGCACTATTGAAGTTATCAACAAAATTCTTTGGTTCATTAGCAAACCAGCATCTTTCAATACTACTTGGTGGGGTGATTATTTTGCCAGCTTTGGTTGTGTTGTAAAAGTAGCAACCGTCTATTAACCAAGAAATCAGATTTCTTTTATCATCCCCATGTCTTCCGAACACCCAATCTTTAGTATTTGGTTTGATTTCCGGAGGGGTAATTCTCTGTCCTAGCACATTGTGTCCCACAATTTCGTTCAAAATAATTAGTAAAATAGTAAGCAAAACTCTCCTAACAACTTTCTCACTCATTTCTTATGCTTTTTAAGAACAATGTGCTCTCTATTGTCTATTAATAAGTAAATATAGGTATTATATGCAAGAAGTTGGGTTATTTTCAACTTAACCATGAAAATTATTTAAAACTGCAAATGGAAACTTAAAGCTTCTGTCAACATTATTGCCGTGGAAAGTACAATGGCCCTCTACACACCTATTTGACAGCTTTATTAGATATACAAATACATACAAAACTAACACTTCACCTGTGTATCAACTAGCCCCAGCTCAACTAAAAACTAACTAAAATACCAAAAGTAGATATACTATGTATGAATAAAATGTGACAAGGAAATCCTTAATAAACTCAACACCCCATTATGATAAGTAGCTAGTAAGTGTCTGCTCAAGTTCTGGTAATTAACATTTGTGTTCTAATTAAAAGAGTTGAAGGCTATCAAAGTTTTCAACCGCAACAGGATGTCAAATTGACCAGCAGGAGACCACATTCATTCTCGTTTGAAAATTATTTATACAATAGGCGAACCTTCCGGTATATAGTATAGTAGTACATACTTAATTACAGTATATGACATAATGATCGACGTCATATCCCTTATACATACACTCAATACACTGCCATTATGTGTTTGTGCATACAAAGTGAAAGTGTGTGTATAAGGGATATGACGTCGTTATTATGTTACCTAATTATACTAAATAAAGGTAAAAATTACCAATAGTCCTAATACTTGTAAAACGTTAGCTAAAGTAAAAGCTGGAGAAAGTTACACAAATAATAATTGAAGCACTAATGACTGACTGACTGACTACTCCCTGGGTGGTACTACCACTAATAGTACCGTCATGCCGTTATGTTATACACGACATATATGTCCGTGGTGGATTTTACTTTGCTAAATCTGCATTGGGCAAACTGTCGCTTTAGCTGAATATTGCCGCAAAGGGTAATTTTTTTATATATTTTATTCCACTAAATAAGTACAATATCTATAATACATACTTACATAGTGCATGAGTGTGTGATTATGCATACATAAAAATCATCATCATTATAATAAGGAACAGAACTTAGTAGTGAAAGTTTGTATGGAGAAAAGTAGGAATGTCTTTATGTACTAACTAAATATGTCCATATCAAATATTGATGAGCGAGGGAGGACCACGGGGGACGAATTTGACTGAATTCGACGGGTTGGTTTTGGACGAATTATTAGACATTTTTAATTTTTCCGTAAGTTACATACACTCACACTATATTCATAAAATTGGGCCTTTCCGCGCCACA
>JAQFYC010004317.1:0-17599 GCA_034694165.1 Tomocerus mixtus | reverse complement strand
TTATGTGGGGCGATGTGAGATTCAACTAAAAATACCTTCGCTGGTCATTTATAGTGGTTACTATACCAGTTTATTATAAAGTCGTTCCTCATCACTTAATAAATATTATAAATGTGATATAGATGTACATTACATTAAAGTATGTAAAATAACATTATTTTTTATTGAAAAATGGTAGCTGCTTACTGAACAATAAAAATAATATAATTACTTAATAAACCATTTTAAAACGGATGCAACCAAGTGGTTGAGCTAACTATAATGTCATTAAAGTAATTATCAATTTCATTCATAAAAATAATTTACATGCATACTAAACCATGTAGTATTGAATTCTCAATGTACCAAATCTCACTGGAATCGGTCAACTCTCTCAGACAGACAAAGTATCCTTATAAAGTGATTCTCAATTTCAACCAATGTCTCTCCAGCTCAACGTGTTGCTAATATTCTCATGCTTTTGCAATGCATGTGTTTACTGAATATATTTGCTACACGCAAGCAGATCAGGACGCAGATAAACTGTCTATCTATTATACTTGAAAAGCACACAAGGTTAATAAAGTTTTCAAACTCTTAAGGTTAGCTACCAATGTTTTCGACAATTTAGTTCGAAATTCTCAAAAAACAAAATCATGTCTACTTGCCTGATAGCTAAGCTTAATTTAGGTGGCTCATTCATTCGAAATGATTGAATTTTAATTGAGTCTGAGCCCCCCTTAAACAGACTAAATATAAATACGCTGGATAAGGATATAGAATATAATAAAGCAGATTATTGTACATAACACGCAATGGTAAATAACTATAACCTATCGATAACATTGTAATTGTATTTGCCGTATGTAATACCTTATGCAAAGTATTAATATTAAGTGTATACCTACACTAGGTATCATATACTTAATTATATCTAATATACTTTTCGCGAATGATAAATAAATGAATAAGATTATAAAAAACCAAACCAGCACTATTTACTTTTAGATTGCGTAATACATAACATAACATAACATCTGCACATAATAATAATAAGTTTGCTGAGTAAGTATTGATTATCAGAGACACAATAATATTCATTTATAGTACGTACGAGTAAGAATACCTATTTCTACGAAAATGACAAAAATAATTGAAGACTCTGACAAAAATATCTTGGAAAGTGAAGTTGACTGGTTTTTTGAGAGTCCGCTAGAATCTGATGTAACTGTTGCAGATTTCGTACTTAGGAACGTGAAGGAACATGCTAAAAATGGACGAAAGGCTTGTATTGTAAGTTCCATTAATTATTCAAATATTTTTAACAAACATATTTATTGTCCTATAGTTAAATGGAAATTATGGAAAACAATTTATGCGCATAAATCAATTAAAATACGATAGATTACAATATTCTACAATATTACAATAATATTCTGAAATTAATTATGTATCAGACTAACGGGAATACGGGAGAAACATACAATTATGGGGATATAGAGCCAATGTCTAGGAAAATAGCAAGTGCACTTTATAAAAGAGGATTTCGTAAAGGAGATACTGTGATTTATTCGTCTCATGATGGAGCAAAGCTGCATATCTTTATGGTTGGGGTTTGGAGGACTAATGGGATTGTCCGCTCTTCATATCCAGATGATATTAATGGTAATTTAGTTAGTTTCAATTTGAAATTTGCGATGATAAAGATTTCCAATGTATTTTTTTAGAAAATAAGCTTACATTTCTTTTAAATTCGTCGATTTAAATGAGAATCTTAAATGTATTCTGTTTACAGGAGAATTAGTGGATAGAGTTTTAGAATCAGAGGCACGCTGGATTTTATGTGATGAGGAAAGAGCAGAAGAAAATTTAGCTTTCGCTAAAGGATTTACATCCTGGCCAATTACAGTAATTGTGATGGGGAAAGCTGATGGGTGCATTTCAGTTAAGGATCTTTTAGAAGATGATGGAAATGGTAGCAAACATTTACATAATAAAAATATGAATAACTGCTTTTTGGAAATTTAATGTCTTTTCTTATATTATTATCTATTTACAATTAATCTGTACTTTGATCTATATAGTCAACTTTATTAAATTCAAGATATTTATCCCTTTAATTTTTATGTAAACAACTTTTTGTAACAACAATATAGTAAATAGTAACTATTTAGTAGATTGTATTTAGTTGATTTCGAATTTTCAGCATTTTTCAGTTAATTTAAATGATTAACGTAAATTTTGGATAAAACAGATATGCCGAAGTGTGAAGTGGGCCTGGATGACATTGCATTAATTTTACCAACAAGTGGTACAACTGGAAAAAGCAAAGGAGCCATTTACGATCATTCAATTCTAATGAAAGCTATCACAGCTTACCAAAATTTCCCTTTTACGGATAAACCGGAAGAACCATTTCTGTCTACATCGCGGGCTACGCATTTTACGGGTTCGGTAGTCCCCTTTGCATTTTTTAATGCGGGACGGCGTTACGTAATGCTTCCATTGTATTCAGTGACTACCATTATGGAGACTATTGATAAGTTCAAGGTGAAGGCAGAGAAAGTAGTTTATTTCAAACGCAATTGAGTTGTAAATAAACTAAAACAATTCTTCTGTTAATTATTGACAAATAGATTTACGGAATTATGATATTTCCAAAAACTCTGAACAATTTGATTAACGAGCCGGCAGCTAAGAATTACGATTTGTCTTCCTTAACCTTTGTGTGTTCAACTGGACAAACTGTTGATGCGTCTGTTGTGTCAGCAGTGAAGAAAATTCCAAATGTTAAAGTCTTTTTTGCGGTATGCGAAATTGGAGCACTAATAATTACTGAATTAAAATTAATAAACGTTATAAAGAAAACAAAATGTATGCTATTTTACATTTTTAGTGGTTGGGAATGACTGAAGCCGGGCTATTGGCAGGAAATGCCGATTTTCCAGCTTTAAAACGTGGAATTATGAAAAATCTAAATGGTAAATTTGCTAAATCTTCATTTTACTCCAAAATTTTCAAAACCAGATCACATATTTCATTAAAGTATTATTGTATAAGAATTTTAACTTGTTATTGTATGCGTTTAGAATTTCCTCCGTTTAACGTTGGAAAATTATTTCCTGGCAATAAGCTGAAGGTCATCGATTCAGAAAGTGGCACAACTTTGGGACCGGGTCAAAAAGGGGAACTAGTTTTTTATTGCCCGTTTATGTGCAAAGGATACTTGAATAAGCCAAATGTAATTTATTTTATTGAAGAACGAAGAATTAAGGGATAATTAAAATTAGTACTGAACTGAATACAGTAATAAATAATTTAGGAAACTGCCAATACATTTAAAAACGGATGGATTTATTCTGGAGATATTGGGTATTTTGACGAAAATGGCTGGGTTTTCTTAGTGGATCGAGAAAAGGAACTCATCAAATATTTCGGAAACCATGTAATAACGACAAATTCTTTAAAAACCTGTACTTTAGGATTTCAACTTGCAAATGGCAAAATTAATTATATTTGACTCTATTTTATGGAATATTTGCAATAGATTTATCCAACAGAGCTGGAAAATGTTCTTCTGAATATTCCTGGAGTAGCTCAAGCCTGTGTTGTAGCAGTTGAAGCTGAAGACGGGGGTGAAAGTTGGCCTAGGGCATTTGTGGTCCTTAAAGACTCAGCTCCGGCTACATTGACAGCCGGAAAAATTCTGGAAACTTTTAATAGTAATTATAAGCACAATTATATTATAAAATTCCGTTGTAAAAATAACGAATACAAGTGCCTTTTTATATTACAGAGCAAGTTCCTGGATATAAACAATTACGAGGAGGTCTGTATATTCTGTCCACAATTCCTATTGGAAAAACGGGCAAAATTGTCAGGCGAATGATTGCTGAACTTCCACTTCCAAAGAATTAGACTATATAAGTCATAAGAAAGGATTAGGAGATATTAGGAAAACCATTAATTACTATACACTCTAAAAAATAGTTGCTTTATACTTAATAGTATTATTTCATTTGAATAAACATTATAATGACTCGTGGTAAATAATTAAGGTACTTTGATTGTTTTACACTATTTATAAGTACATTTATAAGCAGAAATGGCTTTTAGTCCATGACTATATAATGCTATTGTCTCACAAACCATTATTGAGGTATTGGGATTGCTTTAGGTAATTTTAAAACTCGCTTTAAGTATATATTCTGAGGATATCCATAATAATGTCACAAAAGGATTTAAAAATATCGTTTGGGAACGATTGTCCTTCACATTATTTGGCAAAAATTGGAAATCACGAGCAGTTAAAAGCCTATTTCAAAGAACAATCAGAAGGAGCAAAATTTCAAATACAGCGACAGCAACTTGTGGCTTTTGGGAATGACTCATTTGGATTACAATTGAGGAATCCTTGAAAAGGGTTAGCCAAAGGTCAGTAATTTATGTATGCATGTATAGATACGTTAAGATCAGGTTACGTTAGGTTATGTTACATTTACAAGAAAAATAAGCGCAATTGCATATTAAATCCAAAAATACAGAAATTATTGAAAAAGTAAGTTGTTAGGCAAGAAATGCAGTAAATAATTAAATTCCATTTTACTGCTTTTAAATAGAACTAGAAATAGTATTTTAAGCTTCTCCGTATTAAGTATTAAGAACTCCAGATATACTGAGTGGGATTATGGATTATTAATATTATTTCAGTATAAAAATGCCCACACTAACTTCTTCAGCGATTAGGCAATCGCAATCGCTTAAAAGGACCATCCCATGAACGAATATCTTAGAAAAATATTTACCCATCTTGTATAAATAGCAACTCTTTTAAGTCAACAAGGGATTTGTTTTCTGAACTTGTTTTCTTAGATACAGCTACTGTATTACATTACACATAAACAGACCATGGAAATGACCTAATTCAGGGTGAAGTTTACCATTGTTTACACAAGGGGTAAATTATATCATCCTAAATCCTAAACAATATTACATTTGTGTTTTCACAGAAGTAACCTAACCTATACCTAATTATATTACTACTCGTTGTCTTCTACATAAATCATAAATCCCAGTTTATACCTTCAAAAAGCTCAATCTTATTTTCCGTTCGTGACCGTGAACTCGTAAAAGTTTACTAAAACTAATTATTTACAGTTAATTTTGAATTTTATACATTTAATTTGTGTAGATTGTATTGTAGTTAGGTACATTCAGAAATAACAGTTGTTTGAAAATCAATTAAATAGAAAATAAGTAATCTAGTGTAGTATTTTCCCATTTTTCGAGCATATTTTTATTAAAATATAATTATTTAAAATGAATTCCTACGAATACGAAATTAAGAATGGCTATGAGAAAACCGATAATATTCTGCACAGTTCCTACGAATTCGATTTCGAACTACCTGCAGAATGGACTGTGTTGGAATATATTTTACGGCGAACAGAAGAAAATTCATTAAAAGGCATATCCACACTAATTGTAAGTAATTTGCTATTTTTTTTGTACAGTACAGTACAAATACTCTATCGTTGGCATAATGAATTTTAAAAAATCTAACCAAGTTCAAAGTTGGTTTGTATTTTCATATATTTGTATGATCCTTATTTTTGCGATAATACCAAATACATTTTTTATGTCACAGACGAATGCAAATACAGCGGAGACATACGATTTCACCAATATTGAAGAAAAAACTGAAAAAATTGCAAGCGCTCTCTATAAACGAGGAATGAGAAAAGGAGACATTTTAATTTTTTCTTCACACCATGGAACGAAATTGCATTTATTTTTTCTTGGAGTCTGGAGAGCTAATGGGATTCTGAGGTCTTCTTATCCAGAAGATACTGGAGGTATAAGTTAATAATTATGTTTGGAACATAATAATAATTTTACAATACGAACATGAACTTTTTTCCGATTTGTACAGATTTTCTGAGTTCATTTTACAGAAATTTATTTCATTAATTTCAATTTGTTAACTTGAAAAGTGAAATAAATGCCTCTATTTATTTATTATTTTCAAATTTATAAGAATTGGGAAAAACTGAGCGTTTACAGTCTTCAAAAATAATTAAACAACGTTATTCTTATTCCTGTTTTAATTTTAGAGGTTCTAACAGAAAGAATAATCGAATCGAAAGCACATTGGTTTTTGTGTGACGAGAGTCATGCTTACGAAGTTCTTGCTGCATCCAAGAAAGTTCCATGGACAATGAATATAATCGTTTTTGGACAAGCGGATGGCTGCATTTCGGCAGAAGAGATTTTTCATGATGATGGACTAAGTTAGTTAAAAACTTAATCTTATTTAACCAGATTTTTTTAAAAAATAATACATTTTTACAATTCCTTGCATTTTTAAATTATTAATTATTGCTGAAATAGATATTCCTTCTTTGGATATTGGAAGAGAAGATGTTGCCCTAATTTTGCCTACAAGTGGCACAACGGGAGCAAGCAAAGGAGCTATTTACACTCATGAAAATATTTTAAAGAATATTGTTGCCTTTGAGCATTTTCCATTCACCGATACGGAAGAGCATGAAAAGCCATTTTTGATCACTTCGAAATTGACACATTTCACGGGGAGTGTCATTCCGTTTGCATTCATGGCGAAAGGACGCAGGATATTTTTCATGCCTCATGTTACTGTCGAAAATGTTTTGGAAGCCATTGAGGAATACAAAGTAAGTAGCTGGCATCCGATATCCCTATGTTATTCTCGTTTTTCCCTGATCTTTAGACTACGTCCCTTTATTTTTCAATTTATTTTTGATTAGATCCCGGAATTTTAACGGGCTAACTTACTAGTTATTATTTATGTCATATTTTTAGAGTTTTTTCAAAAATATTACTTTGAAGTGCCTCAAAGCAAATTAGAGTATTTTATACCCTTAATTGGTTTCAAATAGCTTTGAAAATTGTTTCTTTGGCTTTTTCACTTGCAAAATACAAATATAATTTTAAAAACTATCCTAGCTTTTTACGATGTCTTACATGTACATTTAAAAATAATGTGGTTTTGCCTTTTCTCCTTGAAATCTCGTAGCTGATAACAAAAACAAAGGCAATAAAATATATAATATTTTGTAGTTAAACGTCGTAATTTCTTTATATTTATTTGCATGTAGATTTACAGTTTGCTCAGTTTTCCCAAATTTATTACCGGGCTTGTCAACCATCCTTCAGCAAGAAACTACAATTTGTCTTCACTGACATATGTTACCACGGGTGGGCAAACTGTAACCCCCGCAATGAATTCGATTGTAAAAAGACTGCCAAGCCTTCGTCATTTTTTGATTGTAAGTTCATTACTGATAATAAACACAGTTCTAATATTTGTATTACTTAATATTTGTACACAAAAATATTTGAAAAGTTGTTTTACTAATTATGAATTACAATGCCAGCTTTACGGAATGACGGAATCTGGATTATTAACAGCAGCAGTCGACTGGGCAGAAGAACAAAATGGATTTTACAAATCTCTCGGTACTTAAAATAAAATCTTGGTACTTGAAATACTACCCTAAGGGGACTAGTATTTTAATATACCATTGTAAAACAGTTGCAACCATTAGAAAATAATTAACTTAAGCAAAATGCAAATAATTAAATTAGTTAGGATATTAAAAATTTTATTTTTTGCAGAATATCGGCCTTTTAGTGTTGGAAAATTACCTCCTGGTAGCAGTTTGCAAGTTATTGACTTAAAAACTGGATATCCTTTAGGACCTGGAGAGAAAGGAGAATTATATTTCAAAACTCCATTTAGTTGCAGTGGATATTTTCATAAACCAAAAGTAATAAATTCGTTTTTGAGTCAATTTAATATTTTGGAACCAATTTCAGGTTAATTATTCCTGTGTTTTTCATTTAGGAAACGGAAGAAACGTTTCACAATGGCTGGCTACGCACCGGAGACGTGGGATATACTGACAAAGATGGGTTCGTTTATTTGTTGGATCGTGCCAAAGAAATATTTAAATATTTTAACAATCACGTAAGAAATTTTACATCCCAAGTCACGTATCCCATAAAATATTATTAGGGGAGCATTCTTTTGATATTGGAAAATTCCTTATATCCATATCCATTATTATGGTTTTTTAAAAACGAATAAAAGAGTTCTATACTTGACTAAATATGAATGTATTATATTATTCTACAATTTTGCATACCTTTTCAATAGTCATTACGCACAACTTTCCTATTTGCTATTCAATTATTTTAACTACGCATTCACAGGATAAGATAAAATATTATAAATTGTAAATGTAAATCCTTAAATAGGCGGACAATTCCATTAGACTAAAAATTATTGAAAAATGCGATCCATATACAATTAGTTACCATTTTTCTTCTAGATATCTCCAAGTGAATTGGAGAATGTTCTTCTGCGCCACCCGGATGTGACTGAAGCCTGTGTTGTCGGTGTTCCGGATCCTGACGGAGGAGATTTTATCCCCAGAGCATTTGCAGTACTAAAGAAATCCTCACAAGCCACTACTGAAGAATTGAAAAAGTTTTTCAACAGTAAGACTTTATTAAAACAATCGTCCACTTAAAATAACATTTGTCTACAAAAATCGGTTTCATTTTCAATTGCAGGTCAAGTTGCATCTTACAAACACCTTCGCGGTGGACTATTCATTTTGCCTCAGATACCTGTAGGAAAAACAGGAAAAGTTGTCCGTCGATTGACGGCGGAAATTTCCCTTTCAAAATAAATGAAATGATTTTATAATTTTATATAAAAAATGCTGATATGATGTAATAAGCCGCTACCATTACGTATTTCCCCAGGAGTGTACAATACAAGCAATGCCAAAACGTCAATTAAATACAGTTTTGATTACTTATCTTTAAATCCTGTATCTATAATTGAATAATATTGCTTAATGCTACACAGTTGTGTTTATATATCTGTAGTTATAGTGCAAATCGCAATAATCTATCAATGGTTTTAAATGATTATGATTAAAAATATATTTACTCTATTCACTACACACATTAAAAATCAATTTTCAGTTATTATAATATTGCATTACAAATGATTGTATTGTATTTTATTTCCGTATTTATGATACTGGGAAATCGAGCACAGATTGAGTTGGCTTGCCTAACCCAACCCAAACGTAGGAGAAGAACTCAGGCTCATTTTATAGTAAAACCTAACCAATCAGAAAATGACCTTGTCTAAAGAAATGTCTTTAAAAGGGCTTATAATAGATAATTTGACGCTTTGTTTAGTGACGAAATGCCACTACTAATGGTGATAGCATTACAAAAATTAAGTAATTTACATGGCAAGCTTGTATTTATGAACCAAATATAGGTAGTCCATATTTATTTATTTAAATTTAAATCTTCGACAAATATCACATATATAACCACCACAAATACCTTATCTCATTATCCAGAAGGTTAAATGTCATGTTGGTATGTATTAAATACTGTTTATAAATATTAGTGCTCTGCTTAACTACCATTTCCCATGTTCGTGCTTAAATGAATTAAAACAATGGAAGTTTGTAGGATATTAATTATGTTAAATTATATATGATCCCCGAAATCTCCATACATCATGATCCATCGTATCAAATTGTATTGGGATTAATCTCTGACAATTAAATGCTTAACAGATAAATTGGTAGGAGAGTCATTTTTAAGTAACTCAATTCAGTATTTAAATTAGAAATGCTAAATTAGCTGGCAGTCGTCTTTAGCTATTGATTTATTGATTAGACCTGAAACCTCGGATATTTTTAAAAAGAAATTGGGATACCTACATATTCTGAGGATAAAATATATTCATAATAATGTCACAAACAGATTTAAAAATATCGTTTGGAAACGATTTTCCTTTACATTATTTGGCAAAAATTGGAAATCACGAACAGTTAAAAGCCTATTTCAAAGGACAACCAGAAGGAGCAAAATTTCAAATACAGCGATTTGATTTTTCTGGAAGGACCCCATTGCATTACGCCTCGCTTACTGGTTCGTTTTCATTTTTGAATTTTGCTTCTTGAGAAAATACAAACGTTTACACTTTAAGCGCTTAATGGATTTCTCCTCAATTTTTAATTTATCCAATCTATTATAATCTACAATCATTGTATTTAAAAAAACATTGAAGAATAAAATTAATCCATGTTTGAAGCAATTACACGACTTTCATAAGTATTAATTTCAAATATTTCATTCATACATCTATATTTTATTAGTCAAGGATTTTTTCATGAAAAAATATATTTTTCTGTCCAGTATATATTTTCAAATTAGCTTCTGTGTTTAATTTAGCTACTTCATTGTACTACGTGTGTGTGTGTGTGTGTTTATAGAAAACCTTACGGGTGGAGAACAATGTTTGAAAGAAATTTTGAATTTTTTCCAAAATATGGAAAACACTGACAAGGAAAACGAAGATGACGTTGATGGAAATACGATAAATAAACTTTATCGTCTGAAATCTCAGAACGTGAGAAAACAGCAATGGAAAAGCGATGTTGGGGACACAACAAAGAGATTTATTAACAAAAAGGATGTAGATGGAGAAACGGCATTGTCTCTTGCGGCAAAGAATGAAAATCCAGGAATTGTACAAATGCTACTTTTGAAATCTGCTGATGTGCTTTCTACGTAAGAGAAATAAATTATTAAGCAATGGCTACACTTACGACTTACACTACTAAATTGATTGTATGTAATAAACTAGTAAAGTACCCTTGGGTAATCCACAGGAAGGCTAGAACACGGCGGAAGTATATTTTTCTATTCACCATTCAATTCAGAATGATCGATTTTGTTTGTCTACCACTTTTCATAATTTTAGATGCTTTTAGCATTACCCTTCCCCCATACCTACAAAAAAGAAAATTTAATATTTTGATGTCACCATTGAATTCAGCATTAGACGATTTAATTTGTCCACCACTTTTCGTAATTTTAGATGCATTAATTTTGATTTAGCAATGGACGAACGCGACGCGACCGACTCTGACGGTTCAATCTTATATAGAAGATTATTAAATAAATAATTTTTTGATACATTTTACAGATCAAAATCTGGAGAACAAGCTCTTGGTCTCATTTATGCGAATACACCTTCAGCAGTAACTGCCCTGCTGAACCAAAGTGTTTTCTTCGATTACGGAAATAAATCATACGATTTAACGAAAATAGATCGAGTTTATACTCTGGATCTAACGTAAGAAGTTAACAAGATTACAATTTATGCTATTACACACAATTTTGTAGTAAATAATCGTTTTTAATTGAGAAGCCGTTATTTTGAAGCATTATAACTAATACTTCATTTTTCAAAATATTGGGCTCGAAGGACCATTGTGGGGGAAGTAATAAATGAAGGTGGGTCCGATTTGTCCAGTAGTGGATTCAAGGAGACTGAACTTTTACAATCAGTCAATAATAAAAAAGTTCGATCTCGAGGAGAAATTCTAAAGCATCCTTTAGTACAAGTATTCGTCAGCAAAAAATCGGAAAAAATTAACATCTTGCTCTTGTTTTCGATTGCATTCCATGTAAGTAAGCATTGAAACGTTAACTATGATTTATCCAAGACCACGACCCCATTAGGAGTGATTTAATACTTTGGATTGCCGCAATAGATAATAATTTTATTACTATTATAAATTGTAATGATATGTTTAGTTGCTTTGGCTTGGATTGTATCTTTGGATAATTCTGGATGTCTATTACGATTGCTGTGAAAACTACGGGCTTCAAACTCTGACTTCTGAAAATGGCACTGACGTTTATCTTTCATGTGCCCATTACCCTAATAAGGATGGGTTTATGAGTATGCACATTAAATAAAGCAAAAAATACACGTTTTCAATATATATTTAATTAATTTATGATGTTTTAAATAATGTTTTCCAGGAGAGGAGCTAGATACCTGTATTGACTCCAAAGACACGATAATACGGCCCATATTTCTAATTGTTATTTCCATTGCAGTGTTGTTTAAAGGATTTTTTCAAATGCTCGTCCTCAAAAGAATTTATTTTAAATTGAAAAATTTCGTTTTGTGGGTCTTCCTGATAATTGCATTCATGACGTCAATTCCCGCGACTTCGCATTTCAACTGGCAATTTCAAATGTCATCAGTGCGTCTTTTATTCCTTGATACGCTTTCTTAAACATATATATATTTACATTTAGGATTGTTCATAAACAACGGCGAAAATATTTTTTGAAGTTATTAGACCCCTCCCCCATATACACATACAACTAGCATCAATGCCGTAGTTTATGGGCAATTCCCATTTTAAAATTTTAATTACATTTCAGTAATTCGCATTTTAAACTAATAAACAAACGATGTTATAGTTTGGAGTTATAATCGGAGGAATTATTATCCTGGAAGTGGTAAACAAACATATTTATTGGACAATTTACATCAAGGTTCTAATTCAGGTGAGCTGAGCACTGTTTTTTTATTAAATAGCAAATCTTTGCAGAATAAATTGGATACTTAAAATTTGAGAGCAATTAAAGCCCGGTTCACTACCATTCGAAAAACCGGTTATATGTTTCATAATTTAAATGGCAGACTCGCCAAATACTAAACTACAGATATCTGTACAAAAAACTTAAAGTACACACTTTAGAATCATTTAAATTTTGTTTTGATTTTAAAATCATTTCCAGGTTCTAAAAAGATTTTTGGCAATCGTCCCCTTGTTTTTCTTTATCTTGATTGTGTTTGCCATTTCCCTGCGAATGATGTTCCCTTACGTAAGTTTTAAAAGTAATTTTCATTTTACTGGCAAATTATTTAATTACATTAACTATTTGCATACTTTATTAATATTATATTGATAATATATTAGGAGCATCCATCGTTGTCAGACTTCCGAGATTCAGTAATGCTCGTATTTGAAACGATAGCAAACGGGAAAGTAGAATGGAGTACGGGACTTCAGTACGAAAATGGTATCACCTCCCATTTCAAAGTGTCAGGATTTCTATTATTCCTTGCTTTCTACGTGCTAATGACGTTGCTACTATTTAGAATACTTATTGGTTTCGTCGTCGCAGACACAAAGGTATTATGCATTGAGGCACTTATATCGTCTCTTATCAAGTATATGAAAATTAGCTATATAAAACATCATTTTTTATCAATGCAAAAACGCTTTTTAATATAGTCTTTAACGCCAAATGAGCCATAAACGATATTGCATTTGCAATAAAATTGTCCCTTTGCTGATTTTGCATAATATATGAAATTGTGTCCTTGCTAATTTTAATTTTTTAATTTAGAAAATTCAAGAGCAAGAGGAAATCAACAATATTTCAGAGGATTTAGAAACGGTGTTTATGTACGAGACTTTGCTTTTCTCTAAAACCTTCCAGCGCATAAGTTCTCTGAGTTGTTGTAAATTACTAAGCAGTCTCAGAGAAAAATTCCTTTTGTGTCATCTGAATGGAGGAAATAGAATTCTACAAATTCAGATAACAGAAAAAGAAATCCCGGCCAATCTTCGAAAACCCATACGATTGTTGGCATCAAAGAATATTTCCAAAATGAATATACCAAGACCTTTGCCAAAAGATGAAGGCCGGAGCAGCATGGATGCGTAATTTATGTTTCACAGTCAATATCGTGCATGATCGAATTATTAAAAGCTGTTTAGTTTTACAAATATGCATAAAGTGATTGATACACACATAAAATAAAAACTATATCCACTTAATTTCAGACAAGGAAATTAGGTCAGGGTTAAGCATGGCCAAGGAAAGCTTTGGCTTTGATATGCAAAATGGTATTTATTGGTCAATCTTGGCTCAATATATAAAATAACATGACTGGCTAATTGTAATATTAGAGACTCTTGGCTAGATCTTATTAGTTGTAATTTCAATTCACGGCAAGGTATCATACTAAAACGCAATAATAATACAATGGTTTCAAAACTTATTTTATTTAACTTTTTATACTTTTTATTAAACACATACCGGAATTATGAATTAATACGGCTAAGGGATACATATTATACATCCGGATATTATATCATCAAAATCGGCCGTTTTTTGACCAACCCTCCCCCTAGGTGTTGACATGTATGGACGGTCTCTAATGAAGCTTTAAAACTTTATTTGAAACTACTTCATTAAACACGTGCAGGTTTTAGCAACCCATTTACAAAGACAATTGTTGAGACTATAGCTATGTAGCTTTAAAACGTATTAAAAACTACTTCATTAAACACGTGCAGGTTTTAGCAACCCATTTACAAAGACAATTGTTGAGACTATAGCTATGTAGCTTTAAAACGTATTAAAAACTACTTCATTAAACACGTGCAGGTTTTAGCAACCCATTTACAAAGACAATTGAGAATTGAGACTATAGCTATGTAGCTTTAAAACTTATTTAAAACTACTTCATTAAACACGTGCAGGTTTTAGCAACCCATTTACAAAGACAATTGTTGAGACTCTTGCTATGTAGCTTTAAAACTTATTAAAAACTATTTTTATGTTAATTAATATAGAAGACAATTAATACAATACCATTAACGTAGCTTTATAACTTATTTGAAACTACTTCATTAAACACGTGCAGGTTTTAGCAACCCATTTATTTATAAAGATAATTGTTGAGACTATAGCTATTTTAGCTATGCAGCTTTAAAACTTATTAAAAACTATTTTTACGTTAATTAATATAGAAGACAATTAATACCATTAATGTAGCTTTAAAACTTATTTGAAACATTAAACACAAGCAGGTTAGCAAACCCTAAAAAAGACAATTATTACCGCTAATCTAAAGAAGAAGGCAATTAGTACTGTTGTAGCTATAAACTATTCTATTAAGACAATTAACCTCGAAAGGAAACAGGAATAAAATTATAAAATATGAACGCCTCTTTACTTTTGGAATTTTGACTGCCGCTTTAGCCTTTTGTTTTCCATGGGAAAGGGGGATGCAGCTCGTTTAATATTTATATTATATCTTTCACATTTAAGATCCACTTCTTTGAGCATGTTTTCCGTCTCAATTGCTGTTGAAGTCACTTTATCAAGTTCCTCAAAAACGGATGCCCAATCTGAAGACATTTGAACAGAGGGACTAAATCTGGTGTCACAAGTTTCATTTTCGACTTTGATTTTGACGTCTGGTTCTGGTTGGCTGGAGACGTGGCAGTAGCTCGTGCCGTAGCAGTAGCTCGTGCCGAAGATGACCTCAAACTGTTCGGTTACCATTCCAAAATATGTAACAGCCCACTGTCGTAATCGCGTCGCATCCTTATAGTAAAAAGTATTTTGGGCGTTATATCTAAAGCAATTTCCAAGCATCAGATCAAAGTCCTTTTTCAAATCTTCTAGACAGTTGTAGGAAGTGTACTTTCGTCTCATTTTTGACAAATCCATTGGCTCTTTTATCACATCGAAGTAGTCAGGAACTGCAGCTGGATCCACTGGCTGAGCGAAAGTCTTGTGTTTGTCAATTAAGCTGATTCTGTCAATTAGTGAGATGAAAAATTTATCGAGTTGTTCCCTCTGTTGTACCATCGTCATCTGTGAGGTGGTGGCCGCGGGTAGTTGCTCTTGCCTTTCAGCTTTTATTGTAATCGCTTTCTTCGAAGAAAGTCTGGCAAAGCGATATTTTGTTTCTTCTAACAATATTTTCAAATTCTCGATATTTGGCCTGGTAAACTGTCTAGCCCGAAAGTTGCTGCTGTATTCACGTTTAGGTATTATAGTCGGTGTGCTTTTCACGTAGCCACGGAGCCGTATAATCAACGGGGATCCATTTACCGAGTGCCTTTTCAGTTTCCAGTAAGCATATATATCGTCAACGAACTTGTGTTTGGTTTCGGCGTATTTTGCTTTCAGTTTCTTCATGTTGTCTTCTGAAACGGTTGGAACAAAGACGGGTTTCAATTTTGGGGGAGCAGCCGAAAGGCTTGTTTCATCCTTCCCGGAATGTTCTGTACAATATGGCTTAAGAACAATACAATCTTTACCGTCTTTGCTGACTTCTCTTTCAAATTTTAGCTCAGCTCTCGCAGCGCAAGATCCATGCATGAATTCCGTGCAACCCTTGTATGTGCATTGAACGCTTGCTCCACTGTTGGTCTTGCAAATATAGCACTTATTACTCCACTTGTTTGACGCAATATTCTTCATATTATCTATTGGTTCCATGTACACATGGTTCCCAAAGGACGGTTCTGGAACTGTGAAAGCACAAACTACATGAGCCCATTGATACTCATAAGTTGGCTTATAAGCCCCTCCGTAGTTAGGACACAGTTGACATTTAACGGCGGATCCAGGACTTACAATACACTTTTTACAGAGCCATGGATTTTTTGGAAGAATCGGCACCCCATAGCAGTTTTGATGAACAGGAATCTGGCATACATTACAAACTACAATCTCATTGAATGCTTCACTCTTGTGATTACAAATACAGCACGGCTGATTCCTCGGGTCATCCCTCAGATCACCACGCACCACATGGCGGTATTCGGATGTCTTTTCCAGGTAATTCATTATAAACTCAAACCGGTTTATTTTGCTTTCTGGTAATGCTGCTCTCGAATCCTTGTTGCAGATGCCGAACAGGTATAGTTCCAACCAACACAGATCAAGTTCATCAACTTCATATTCAATCACATCTAATGGAGCTTTGTCACTATCTGCTGCAATTGAACATCTATATCTATAATTTCTGAATTTTGAAGCTTTCGCCAAATCACTAAGAATTCAAAACAATTAATTTTGGTTTGCATTAGTTCTAGATAATTATAATGCAATGAACTATATTTATTTTGATTGGAATACTACTAAAAAGCTTTGTTTTGAGCAATTTTGTCATCAAGCAGCTCTATCGGGTATATTTGTATGCGATTTTGGGCCCCAAAATGGGGCACATATGACATAAGAAACTCCTCTATATGCAATGCAAAATCAAAATGCAAAGCCCTTGCTAGTAGTAGTGTTATATTTCACATATTTATAAGACAAATTAGTAAATATTGAATTCACCAGTTTGTTTATTGTTTAAGCAGTTAACGTGGAATCAGAAAATGTCACCTCAACCCTGTGTTATGGCATATGGCAAATGGACATTTAACAACCAGTTGAATTTTAAAGGACTGTAGTATCGCCATTTTTATAGTTGATAGTGCAAAGTTGAGGTGACACTTTTCTGATTCCCCGTTAACTGTTTAATCACTTTGGTAAATTCCATATTTACAAAAATATCATTAAAATATTTAAATGTATTTACCTCAAGTAAATTAACGATCTCTCTCCATTACGGGGGTGCTTACGAAACACTCCTGAAGCATTAGCCATCTGGAAATATAAAATAAGATAATAGTAATAATTATGGATTAACCAGACACAAATGACAAAATGGTTACTTCTTAATAGACGATTTAGCTCCACCCTTTATTACTCCACCCTCTCTTTAACTATGAACTAACACTCGCATTCACTGATGACTGGCATTTGTCCCTCCGTTTAAGGCAAACAGAGGGACAGGCTATAGATGATATACTCAATCCCTCAATTTGT
Organism: Tomocerus mixtus; assembly: GCA_034694165.1. Lineage (NCBI taxonomy): Eukaryota > Metazoa > Arthropoda > Collembola > Entomobryomorpha > Tomoceridae > Tomocerus > Tomocerus mixtus. The sequence continues at coordinate 46 of JAQFYC010004317.1, read as the reverse complement.
TGGGACTTAGAAAAATGAACTTTTTGGATCCCTTATAACCTGGTAC
>JAQFYC010004316.1:0-17604 GCA_034694165.1 Tomocerus mixtus | reverse complement strand
GGTCCCGAATAGTGGCCGGTGGTCCGACTCAATTTTGCAAATAAGGGCCGGGGCCACTATTCGAGTTTTTACGGTATGTACATTAAATATTCAATTCAATTAATTATTCCTTGGAATTGCAATATTGCATTTACATTTTGGAGATTTTTTTAAATTTAAGGATATTAAAAAAATAAAGCAATTTCTTTGCCCAGATGGATTTAATTAATTAAATACGGTATATGAAGACTTGTGTGCATATATAAATAGAATATGAAAGACAGTAAGCCAACTAAACCGATGCCAAGCCAAGCCAGGTTTGTTGTGTTCTCAGTTCCAGTCCTCCTGATAATCATCCTGTCTATTAATTAGAGAGTTTGGCCCTCATTCCTGGTCTGGCCTGCCCGTCTTGTCCGAAATGTGAAAAGAATAATAGTTATTAACACAATGCAATCCTGCGGAGCTTGTTATTCCAGCTACCCATGTTTTGTTATGGGATTATGTTCAGTTCTGTTCTGTCTGTCGACTTTTGATTAGGATCTCTTTCACCTTGACGAGAATGGACTAACTCACTCACCACTACAAAACACAACACTAACTATCTCAACAGCCTTTCTGTGAAATTCACATCCACATCCACATCCACCCTGTAGGTATCCCTTCATTTATCCGACAAAACCAGAACCTGCATCCGTAAAATTATCTTTCTACAAAGAAACTATCTGCTATATATAAAACGAGCAAAGTAGACAGTAGACATTAAAGGCAAGTACAGCATCAACTACAAACCTTCAGGCAAAATCCTCCATTTTTTCCCCATTTTTCATGGAATTCATTCTCCAGAATTTATAACCTAGCTCATTTACTATTATTGCATAAAACATAATTTAAAATCGATGCCTCGTGTAAGCTATATGTGTTGAAACATTCAATTTTGTTAATTTTTCAGTAGAAAATTGATTTTCACTTTCGTTCAAGATTGAATGCAATTATTTTCTATGGGAATACCTGAATATTTTTACCGTGTTGAGCCAAGATGTAAATTAAAGAAGGAATTGAATTTTGCATTTAGAGTCTTACCTTCCATTCTGAGGGCCGACATTTCCCTGTTCGAAAGAACTTGATGCGGTTAAATCTTTATCCGGAATATCTCCTGTTTCCATTCCCATAGGTGAATTACATTGAGCTGAAAATGTTTAATAAATATTCCTTGTTATTTAAATATGACTCGGACATATTAATTATTCAACAATTTACTGTAGATTCATGATAGGGAGCTCGTGTTAGTTATATGTAATAATAATAATAATAAACAGAAACAATTGTTGCACATTTTTTGTAAGGATTAGCATTAATTTGATTCGCTAACACACTGAATTTCACTTAAATTTCTGCTGTTTTTACTGGTAGGGTTATAAAACGTCAATTTGACAATAAAAAGTTAAAAATTGAGGAAATGGTTGAAAATTGTGCAATAAATGTATACCTGACTTGTGGTCTACAAATAACTAAAGTAATTTTTACGAAGATGAGACCAATAAGAAATCTGTATTATAAATAAGCAGTTATGTGGTACGATAAGATTCGCTAAAAAAGAATAAGATGTTTTCAATTGACTCGAGAAAAATTGCTAACGCTTAAATAACGGATAATGTCGTATTGTCCGACCCTGTACAATTGCTGAAAACAAATATTTCAAAAAATCATTGAATATCATGTAGTAAGTAATAGTTGTGTCAATAAATGCTTTCTATAAAGAAATATATGGTGTATTGTATGGGAAAACATTTAGTCTCAGTAAAGCAAACAGCTTGGTCTGGTCTTAGTCTTAGCTGACACGGAAGACAATGAAAAATGTTTTGTTTCTGCTTGTGTCTCATGGCTATTAATAATGCATGGTTTTTGGCTATACATTCCTTTACATTCCAAACATACTTACTAAAACATGCATAAATTATCTTCAGACTGGACTTTACTACACTGTACTATGTATCTATTCATTCTAGTACTTATATAATGTTAAAAGCAATTTTTCTAAGTTATATGTACGTGTACTATCTGTATAAAGAAAAATTTCCTATATGGTAATAAAGACAAAGAGAAGAGACTTACATGTGTCAAGCGCTTGTACATGTGAAACAAGGCAGAATAAATGAATGACACTGAAGAATATGCAAAGACTGAGACTTAGGAAACTGAATCCTTTGCTTGAACTAGTTCCTGTCCTCTTCCTCTTTTTCATACTTCCAACCGTTGCTAATGAATTCTTTTCTGGAGCTTCCATTTTCATGGCAATGGGAAAATGCTCCTGGCTCTGGCTTTCGTAAAAACTGTCGCTCAACCACATTTTCTAGTTTTTTGCATTAAATTCCATAAAATGCAAAAATTCTTTTATAACTCTTTCAGCTTTAACTGGAACATGAATATTCTTTGTTGTGGGCTCGTCTGGTTTGGTTTGGCTTAGTTATGTTTGCTCTGCTTCTCTTCAATTCAAATTCGAGCTTCAGTTCCAGTCCAGTAACCTGTAAGGTACAAAGAATAGAGAGAATTAATTATTTAGCTCACTTCACTCACTCAGTTTTAAGTATTACAGGAATTTCATGGGAATTACATTAGATTTACAAACTACAACCTAACTAACTAACTAAAGGTCCTATTAGAGGTCGGACCAAATCGAAATAGAAATACAGATTTGGGACGAACATTTTAAATTAAATTTTTGAGATGAATCGACAGAATCGAGAAAGGAACAACAAACTAAAGAATTTGTGTAATTTCTTAATTATTTTTCATTTTTTTACTAGCAATTGTTAGTATATTTTGACCCTTGGCTACTTTAAAATGATAAAAACTGAAAATTATGTTCCACTTTCATCTGTGCAAGAGTAAATAGAATTTCTTAGGCAAGGAATGTTTAATTTTTGGTAACACAATTTTTACATGAATTTTTGTGACTAAATCGAGACAAAATATTTTAAGCTCTATCGAGAAAACAAAAAGATTCATCGAGACAATTTTTAACCGGTCGAGATTGAAACGTCCTCTCTGCTCGATCCCATCTCTCCATCCTCTAAGTATTTATTAGACACAAAGAAGAATGTATGAATATCTCCAGGTAACTCTTTAATTACTTATTTAGTTGGCAATATCATAACTCATAAAGAATACACAAAGGTAAACCTAAAATTCGGTTGTATGGTTTTGCTTTGCTTTTCCTATTTTCTTCTTGCTATATAATTTCCTGTAGGTATTTTATTGTACATGATACATAGGAAGGCTTAGAAAGATGGGAAGAAACTTTTCTATTTTGCATCTCCATCACTAAACAACATTAGATTGCATTATGTCATGTCACGCTACATATATAAGAGAGCTAGCTACCTAGCTACCTAACTAGCAACTTTCCTCTCCTGTAGAGCAGTAGCAGTAATTAAGTGTATACTTACTTTATGTACTAAAATTACTTTTCCTTTAGAAAGTGAATACCTTCGGGAGTTGTTGGTTAGATTCATAATGTAGTTATAAGTTATATTTGTAAGGATCCTCCGAATTTGCAAAACGATGCAGAATTTGAGAAGAAAACATTAACAGAGGTAAAGGAGACCAGAAACCATTTTCCTGGCTTGGTTTGGATTGAATCCCCCATTCATTTCCCATTAACCAGAACCAGACACAGAGACAACAATTTCTGTTTTCTCAGATGATTTAGGGGTTTCCCATCTTTCATTTCCCTCGCCAAATCCTTTGCTACGCAGTCACAGATTCCATTCCTCGAAATTCTGAATATAAGCCCTAAATTCTAAATTCTAAAACGCAAAGCCAAGTTACCTCTTACCTTTACGAAACTATTTTCTTCTAAAGAGAAATGTAATTCTGCCTTTAAAGATTTCTCCAGTATTAACACCTATATTTCCACACTGGAGTTAGACAGACGAAAGCCACAGCCTCACTAACATTTCTCAAGCCCCCCATTTTCATTAGACATTAGAAATAGCTAAACAAAGCAAGAGTTTCTCTTTATAACTCTAACACTAAATGTACGTATTATTTTACAGTGTTCTCTCCTGTAGAGTATTGTGTGCCGGAGAATTTTGTGGAATGGGAGCAGGTACAAGACTCAGTTTAGCTTTCTATGTAGTAATAACAGTGCATATTATAGTTTGTGACTTACATTAAAGTTCAACACTAAAGTCACATTCAACTCACATGCGTTCACAACACAAAAGAGGAAAAGCAGTACAGAATACAGAACCTTCCTTCCTTTGTCGCAAACACTAAATGCAATTCTAAAAGCTTAAAGTCACAAAGAACAACAGGCAAATCAATAATTTTAATTTCAGACTTCTCCTCCCCCACACTTACGACTACATACATTCTGCATTCATACACCTACACATACAATCCCAACCTACGCTACGCACATTTACAAAACAAATTAAGTAGCTTACATGCTATTTGCTGCCCTTTGCTTTCTGTTTCTTTTCTATTGTTGATATTAAGTTTCCTCTATTCTATTGTGTCTTGTACCTAAACTTTAAATGAACCGAAGTGTTTCAGTATCGTATAAAAATAGCAGAATGCTCAATTATTTTCTTCACATTCAGAGAAATATGAATTTAGTATGTACACTACTCTTCAACATAGAAAAGTTGGCACAAAAGGACACAATAGTCGGGTATTCAAATTACAAATTATTCTTAATATTCATATTAAATTTAGCTGTAACAAATATTATTTACATTTTATTATTTTTGTTTTAATTCAAATTAGTAATTCCACATTACACCATTTAAAAAACTTTTAACTGTAAAAATTAATACTATTAATTATGAAATGCAGATGTAAACTTAAGACAATTAGGTTATTTGCCCAAATCATAGAAGCAAGTATAGTCGTTTTGGTTTTGAGGTGGTGTTATAGATATGCGTAGTACAGTAAAACATGGCCAAACATAATAACACTATAATAAAAGGCCCTGCGCGTTTCATGTTTAAATATTGCATAAAAAAGAAGAATAATAGCTTTTTCCTATTAACTAAATTAAATGTACAACTCCTTCTTTACATACTATAAGTGAATTGATCTGAGCCACTTTAAATAGACACTAGATACAAAATAGGTAACTTCTTGTAAAACAAATGAGGTGATACATAGTAACAATATCCTAATAATAATAATATATCTTTTCTAAATTAGCTATACATCCAATAATCCCCTTATAGGTTTCTTAAGTGCTTCCCTTTTATTTTTATATGGTAAGTGAACTAGTGAACGGATAAACTTATATATTTTTCCATTGCACTAAAATTCTAGGAACATTTATTTCATCAATTCGATATACTTTCCTAAACTACACGAATTACGGTAAAAGTCTTTGTCTTACATTTAAGCGCGATTCCTGTGTAATATAGGCACATATTTGTATGCTTAAGTTATACTTACCTAAGTAAATAGCAATTCTATTGACATAAAAAGAATGAAATTACATGTTGAAATATCCATAAATAGAAATAGAATAGAAGTACAAAGAAATAAATCCTATTCGTATTCGTATAGTAATGGCAATGTAATCGAAAATAAAGTATATATCTTTGTATTTTAAGAGGAATCCTTTATATTTAGTACGCTTCTATATTCTTTATGTGTAGTATGTAATATGTATGTATAAAGGAAGAGTAATTGAATGCAAACAAGAGAGAACGTGAGAAATTCATTTAAATTGTGGAAAGAGAGTCGAAATAGAGTAGCTCATTGAGTTAAGAGTAGAAAATAGGAAGAGCTCATCTTATTAAATAAAACACTTTTGGGTGTGATGGAAGCAAAGGCTATTATTACTTTAGGTGGATCCTTACATTAGTGAATTGAATTGCATTAAACTACATTAGACCCATTACATTACACTATACACATATAACATTACATAGCATATAGTGCACACACAAGAAGGCACTTCCCATAACGGTTACAGTTTACGTTAGTTTAGCAAAGCAAATGATACACTTTTACAGAGTTCCTTTATTTTCCTTTTCTAATTTTGGGCTGAGAATTCCTTTCACGTATTCATTTCCCATTTTCTTACATCACCTACTCGCATATAACGTCATAACATGGCAAATTTAAATGCAAACGACTACAGATACAGATTCAATTTTGCAAATGCAACCTACTCCCTACTCCCTACATTCTTACATGCAACTTTAAATAACACACGTACACATATATGAACATGAGCATATAAACTGGACATAGTAGTGTAAATAACGTTCCTATTTACGTATATGTAGTACAAACTTACTTTTAAACTTGGAACATTCTAAATTCTAAGTAACACACATGAAGCACAAGTGTGTATAGTTGTACTATGTATAAGTCGTAGGCGTAAAAAATTCGTTAGGTAGAAAGGATAATTATTTTTTAGCTTCACAATAAAACATGGTAATTTTACCTCGAATAAAATGTCCCCCCCCCTCCCACTGAAGGCTAAGAATTAAAATTTAATCGTGCTAAATGTATATCAAATTCTGCAACATTTCAAGAATATGATTCCACTTTGTTTGTGAAACAAGTAAAATAGTTACACTAATGAAAAAACAGATAAGTGATGTTTCCAGAAGTTTGCACCTAACAAGAGAGCTTTTCTGCAACGTTTCTGCAAATTTTCAGAAGATTGCTAAAAACTATTGCAAAAAATCTTCCAGAATTTTTACATCTTAATTTCAGGATTTATTTTGAGTAAATGTAATTAAAATCTCTTGTTTTACTTTTACTGCCCTAGATCTCAACCTTTTTAATGACATATGCTATCTGTATGTATATAAGGATACATATGTGTATTTACACTAAACTATTTATGTAAACTCACTCACTTTCTCTTGTTTTCCGTATTCGTTTGGCAGTAAAAGGAGATTCTTACTTCACCGCTTGACCTAAATTAGTAATAAATGAATTTCTCGGATAGTATATCATCTCAAGAAGAAAGTAAAGTATGTTACATGCATTACATCGTTACATTACATTAGATCGAGGAAGAAATCAAGTCTTTCCTGTTAGAAGCAATTTTCGCATTTCTGTGCGAAGTAAGTGTAGATATAGCAAAAAGATGCGAGACATGGAAATTATTTTCACTACTTTCACTTTGACTTTCTTCACTTAACCTCCTTATCTCCATCTCAATATTTTCTCTTTAGAAATAATAATATCCCTCGTCCCCTTCCTCACTTACTCATCCCTTTGCTTTGCCTATCTTTATATTTCACCATTCACTATTCAAGGGAACAGCGTAAAGTGTGAAGTCACACGTTTCGGCACTTTCCTCTTCTGTTTATATTTTATAGTGTGTCATGTGAGCTTCTTGCTCTTAAAGCCCTCAATTTCATCTGCATCACTTATACATACGGACATTTCGTAACTACTTCTAAATACTATAAGACTAGAACCACGCCGTACCTTAGGCACCTACTACTTGTACTTAAAAAAGCAAGAACCAAAAACCGGAATGTCTTATAAATAATATTTTTGAAAATTATTTTTGGAATTCTATTCAATACGTGAATAGTAAATCTACGAATTTGCATACCCAAATGCTTTAGATTTCAAACAATGCAATAAAAATTTTAAAACACAAAAGTAGAGCTTAAAATTAGAAATAAAAATTTTAGTAGAGAAAATATTTTCCAAAATTATTTTCCACAATTGCTGATTTTGTGTTATTGCAAAATATTTTTTAATGTTTGCTATTTTTAGTACAATTGCAAATATATTTTCGAGAAATGTCTAAAGAATTTGCCGCATAGTGGTTTCGAAAGTGTCGAAGTATAGTTTACAACGCTATTAGAACAGCATATGTTTATCACATTCCTCACTATGTCAAGTTATCACATCACCCTACCCTTTTGCCCAAAAGAGTTAGAACTTTGAAGACACACACGCTCTATCATATCGCATCACTTCATCTCTTTAAAGAGACATTTAATATATGAATGCAGAGCTATAATAAAAAAGTGCATAAAACCAAATGAAATATGAGATAAGGTAAGTAGTAAGTAGTAAGTGTAAGTTCGTCTCTCTCCTATAAAAAACGAGTCTATTGCTAACTTTCTTGCGTTTAGTATGCTAAGGCATAAAATAATATCGTCCCAAGGCAAATATCATAATAATAGCAACATCCTTCAGTACAGTACAGCGACTACATAGCACATACTGTAGCAGGCACTTTATATAGAGCACTATTAAAAGTTACCCTTCCCTTTACACTATTAAATTATACACTCTTTCATTTCCTCACACTGATCTCAACTCAAGTGTTACAATATAATAACTATCTTTGGCACAAACACATCCTCACTCTATACTTATGTATATCTTGGTATATGTGTTGGTAATATGTACATAGCTAGAGCAAGAGAGACTTCAATTATGATATTTCTCATCATTACATTAAAACGCACACACCACACACGCATACGTGCACGCAACCAACTTTCTACCTTGTTACACGTTCTAGTATAGTGAACGGACCTTGTTTACTACTGGTACTTACTTAAAAGGTAGATTTTACTGGAGATTCATCTATCTACGCACTCACTGAATGTCTAAATACATATGTCAGGTTTTTAAGGCTTGCCAGGCTGGGAAATCAACTTTACTTTTGTAATTAAAAAATTAACAAAATAGAACAGCATAATTAACACACCACCACCTGCTCATTTCTAGAAATACAACTAAACATTTAAGATCAGTTTATTTACCAACGGTGTAAATTTTAAAAATTAGCATCATCAATTAGGATTTTAAAATTACTTTATTTGAAAGCTAGAATTAGACTTATTTATTTAAGAATTAGCTTACATTTTCATTTAACAAAGCTTTGAAATTAAGTAGCTGTATTTGCACTTAAGAAAGTTTAGAATTATCTTAATTTTGTAACACGCGAATAATCAATACACATAGTACATCTACCTAGCCGCTTTATTTCTCTAATTATGCAAAATTTAAGATAAAAACTAATTTTGCACAAAAATATGCATTCCTGCATCATTTCCTAGTTTTTCTTACTTTTTCTGTAAATTTTTGTCCCATACTTCCTTGTATGTATTTCTGCCTAAGACGCATCTACAGATTATACCACGTACTATATGTATTCGAACAAATATATCTAGTTTGTTTAAAAAGAAATATATAATATATTTACGCATATTAGAGAAGGATTTGACGTTATAGACTGCAATTTAGGTACATGTTGGTAGGAACCAACTGAAATAGCTAAGGAAGGAGAGGGACATAAATAAATAAATGAAGGCTCGTCTATTCTTGCCTTGTGGGGGGCTCTTCTTATCTTCTTCAACTATAAAATGATATTATGAGCCTTATATTGCATTATAATATATACAAAAGATAGATAGCACAACAGAGTATGTACGTTAGCATATTATTAGCTCAATTCACATTACACTTCACTCTCTGTGTTAGTGTTGTATTCAGTACAGTGTACACAATAATCCAAGCATTCAAAATTCAAGTAAGTAGACTACTCCCACTTTTTTCGCCTTATCACACACTCCACAGCCAAGTCAATACAATCAAATCACCATTATCGAATATCTGATGGAGAACTTTTACTTGCTTTACCCTTTACACAGAATATCATATCAAACCAAACTACCTCATTTGATATACTACGTACAAATATAAGTAAGTACCTGAATGAGACTTGTAAATATATTACCTACATGCCTGCACATTCTATATGTACGTACTACGTACCTATGACTATTTCCATTCAATACAAACCTTGTTTGCATAACTGAACTCATGCTAAGCAAATATTTGCACTGCACATTGCATTGCTTCGGAGGAGGTTAATAAATTGGACTGCCAGAGCATCGCTTCGCCTCCTCTTTACTCACAATCTTCAATCTGCATATACAATTCTTGCTAATATAAAGCCCACTATATATGAAACTTTTAAAACGCAAGTCAAAAACAATTCGGAAGATAGTAATTCTGGAATTAACGAAAATTGGCTAGACAAATCTACTCATTTTTGGAAATATAATTAAATATTTTAGATCAATTTATTTACCTACGGTGCAAAAATGCAAATTTTAAAAATATCAACATCTCATCAATTTGGATTTTAAGCTTCCGTAGAATGTCGCCCCTGTAGCAAATTAATGGTAACTATTCCAAAAGTGTCCAATTTAAATGTTGGCTATTCCAAATATGTCTAGTATGAATTGCGGCTTAACCATATGTAATTAGTGCAAAATAATCCACATTTCATTTAAATACTTTTGGAATACTCCACATTGCTTACTCTAGATAGTTTTGCAATAATTTCCATTTCATATTATAACTTTTGGAATAATTGCACATTAATTACTACAGGGACGATGTGGGTCATTTAATGTTTTCCATAATGATTTTTTATATGTATCAGCAGAAATTATCTTAATTATGCATAAATTAGTGTACATTTTAAGATTTTGAGAAATTTCTGTCTTTGGAATTGCAGAATAATTTTTCAAATTGTTTTTGGTGTCAGACATTCTAGGGTTTCCGTGATAAAACTCTTTTACTCTAAATTGCACTAGATATTCATAAACGCAGTTCATTTATCTTTCGTTTTAAATTTTCCATCTCCTCACAGTATACGAAATAAAGCGATGCCCTTTTTTTATTTACGAGAGAAGTACTAAGTTTACTGCAGACTACTTACTTCACGTCAATTTACGTACATATAAGTTTAATCAGCCATTCGACAGCAGAGAATCTAAATGAATAATATTTCATTTGCAAAACGTGTCCTATCACCTCTTGAGATTGAGATCAATATCAATTAGACCATAGTGAGTGAGACTTGTATTAGTACACACAACACCTGCGAATAAATTATTTATTCGCAATACATTCGTTCTCTAAACATACTTAAATTGACAGGTCACTTCTCAAAAGATAAATATAAATATGTAGGCACTAGACGACTAGAGAATTCCCTTTCGCCCAGCTGGAATTGAAAACACGTTAACGTCCCCACACATCCATCCATCTGTATTTTAAAGCTACAGTACACACTTACACTACACACAGCACACATAGCACAGTTGCCTTGCAGAATGGTAATGAAGGATCTTGCTACAGACTGGAATGGAATTTAAGTTCGCATACCAAATACCATGCAAAGTTAGAGAGTGACAGCTGTAGAAATGCGCTGTGGAATTTTGCCAATGATTGTTTGGAATTTGCAAACACGAATTCAGCAAGAGCCTTTCTCTACTCAATATTCAGGAGACATGATTTGATTTCGAGTGACATGATATAATCACCTCAGCTCCTTCAATCTCCATTAGCTTCTACAGGGACTATGTTGCTTGCCAATTTCATTTCTCCATATAATATAAATACTATAGATAGATTCAGTGAAATATTATGTAACTATAATGTAACGTGGTTTAGCATTTAAATAAATTGCATAGGTACCACTGTAATTTGGAAATTTCGCTACGAATATACATTGTATAGATATGAAAAGTAAAAGTTGCGAAATCTACTTAAGTATATCTGTTTTAATCAACTCTACTGTATACAAGTAAAATCCTGGACCTATTTAGCATTAGAACACCTTAGTTTAAAATTTCACAAAGCATTATTTTTAATTTTATTTTTAAGAAAAATTTGTTATTTACCACTAATTAAGTAAATCTTAACTATATTTACATTTACCTTAGGTATTGACTTACACTGCAAAGTTCTGTTTTGTAATCCTACTAAATACTCACAACTACAACACAACCGAATAATTTACAAAATCTTAGAAACTTAATGGCACATGTAAATTTTATGTTTGTATTTTACTAAAAGGAGTTCCTGCTGTTTTATAGCCAAGCAAGTGCGCTCAGAATAATATAATAACGATTGTAAAATAGTAATTGAGCAAATGCAGTTACACGAACTTATGTTATGACTGTGCTTTGTGCATACATAATACATACAAGAATAGTGTCCTACTTGTTATTCATATGAGTAGTGTACTGTAGTTGATGTTTAATTTACTTTGCTACCTACTGTGCCTACTGTTACGTAATTATTGCATTACTCATGTGCATCCATAAAATCCTTATGCTTTCCTTTCGTTTTTTCTATAAGTATTCATATTCATGCAGCAGGTAGTAAAATACCTGAAGTAACTTATGTAGTTACCTAACGGGAATATGGATTTCAATTGTAAATTTCTTCTCTAGCTTTGCTTATGCTTTGGCCTTGCATTGCATGTCACTAGAATTTATTTCCCCTTTGCTTACTCAACTTCCCGTTAATGTTTTAGTTTCACTTGCCTTGCTTTGACTTTTCTTATCGCTTCCTTAATCCTGAATGTTGAAGCGTATAAGAAAGGAATCATAATACTGTTTTGTATTTGTGTATTGTATGCAGTTCCACAGTTCCATTGCAAATGAACTCTAACTTAACTAACTAACCTGCCAAACGGAAACCAGAAATTTATCTATAGAAATCCTAAATTTTCTATTCCTTTATTTATATTTATATTTTGGTGTAGGAATAGCGTACAGAAGAACACAAGAGAAATTCACCCTTCTCCTTCGTCTTTCCCTATTTTACTATAAAAGCTAATCTTATCTTTCTCTTCTCCCCTTTTCCTTCTCTTTTAACAAGGAAATGACACGGCAAGACTCTAAATCTTACATCTCCTGTTCCAGTCCACTAAAATACCCGATATTGCTCCAGAGGATATATAGAACTGTGAATTTTACTATCGGTTTCTCTTCCTGGCCTGGACTGTTTTCTTTATTTCTCTTCCATCACCTATAATGTACACAATTTTCCTATAATCCTATATTGTACCCATAAATTTTCCTCCCTCACATTTCCACATACACATGACATGTCAGCCATAAAGGTGATGAATCGAATCCAATGAGAAAAATTTAGAAAATCGGCACTGGTACATAAACTTATGGATTTGAAGTGCTATATTATGTTCCGTGGCCGAAAACAATTGAATCTGTACGGATTAAGTTATTTTATTTCATTTTCTTTTCATATTATTTGATCTGTCTTGAAATACTCCAAAAATTAATTAATTGAAGCTTTCAACTATCAATGTAGCAAATCCTTTGTGAAAAATTATGTTTCATGGTATGAGCCCGAAACTACACTTAATATACATTATAATCTAAATTCTGTATATGAGGTTGCATGTCTAATTTATTAATTTGCAAAAGTAGATATGTAATAATTACCTATAACCTTTAGGGCCTTTCAAAACGAAACTAGAGCAAATATTTGCTTTTTAGCAAAAATATTTGTATTTTCTGTTTTTGGTGATAAAATGAATATTTAGCTAACTAAATAAGCCACATTTGCCTCATCAGTCAAACCACTACCCACTACACACAGCCAAACTTGCTAATTCTACATTTACACAGGTATACGTACATTACTCATTTACCTAGCGTAAATTTAAGTATAGTTATCGTTAAGCTTATCGTTGTGTTAGTCTGTTAGTGCATGTGCATTAGTATTTGTGTGTGGATATGGACACGGAGTGTGCTCTGGTTTGGTTCGTTGGTCTGCTCTGTTTTTGGTCGAGAGAGGTAATTCTCAGAGGGCCCATAAGCATTCGCCCGAGTCGAAAACGAGTCCTAGACTAGAAACATAGAACTATACATGTAGATTGTAGATACATGAACATAGTTTTAGCTGAGTGCTGACTATTCCTACTTACTTACTTGCATTGCATTGCATTAGAAGAGAGAAAGAGCCAATGCTTTTTGCGCTTCGGTGCGGAACGCTGTAACCACCAACCACTACCAAAAACCTGAAAGTTTTCCCCAACTTTTCGAAACTCATTTCTCCTGGAATAAATATATAACCGAGAATACTAAAATACATATCATCCCTTATATGTTCACAATTACATACATAAATACATATAAATTCTGTGTAAAATTGAATGTACAGATACTACATAGAAAATATATCACATACATACATAATATACACATACAATTCAAGATATGTATTTAAGTGTATCAAGAACGTAACAAGAGGAGACAGAATATAGAAAGATACAAAATACGAGGGAAGGTGATTCTTCTACTTTCTTTCTTTGGCTTGGCCAAGCTGTATGGGCTTGGGTTAGCTTCCCGGTTAGTTTGGTTTCCTTTCCCTGCTTCTCCTGCTTCCTTTGCCTTACTTTCGTTCTATGTGGTTTGATCTGGTTTGGTTTTCTAAGGAATATAATAGCTACTCTGGTATTCTACAATGAAAGAGAAAAGCTGAACTCTCACCCTCTCAGCGTCTCGTCTCAGAGAACGTAACCAAACTAAAGTACATGTATCTTAGCTTAGAATCCCACACCCTACATATATGTCATGTACTATATGTGTCTACGTATCAATGTAATAGTCACATTGTGACATCAGACAATAACGTACACGTTTTACATACTCCTCTTTCTACAGAAATCTTATCACAATGAGAAATTCCAATTTACAGTGCAAATAAAGAATGTTTAGTTATGAGTAACTATATTTGCATTTTACAAATATATAATAATATAATATAAATTACTTAACATCATCAGAAAGTATAATCTATACTAGGTACATCATTATTTATAAGAATTTGTTAAGAAGGACCTTCATGCGATGCTACATAAAATGTCGCTATAAGACATTCTATGTATAAGATAGTTTCGAATATTTGTATCTAGTCCTGGACAGTTGTTCAATGGATTTTAAAGTGGATGGGAGAATAATTTTTAGAAATAGATTGCTAAGCGAATTGGGCCCAAACTTAATTTATTCAGAAGTCTTAAAGATTACTTTAAATTTTCTCATCTGATTATTTTTATAAATAAAGATAAACATTTAATCTCAAATTATTTATTAACAGTGCATATTTTAAATTTTCTCAATCATTTGTATTTCTCACTCTCACCTCTGTCCAAAATAGGTGCTACAGATAATAAACTACGATGTGAAACACTTTTCTCAAACTTTAATTGTAATACTAATTACTTTATGTTAATACAATCGTTGGAGGTTCTTTTGTCACAATGTGGTTTTACCTAAGAAGCATCACTAAAATCAGAAGTACATTCTCTGTCGAAATTAAATATCTATTTTTGCTTACTTGGTGTCAGCAAAACAAAAATAGTAAATTCAAGCACTTTGTGATTCGTGGTACTGTGTGCCTGCGACATGTAAACGTATCATTGTATTGTGTATATTGTAAATGAAATGGCAAATACATTATAAATGTATGTCGTATACTAAGCTATATTCACCTATAAAAGTATAAAAGTACCTATAATAAGAAATTCCATATTGGAAACGCTTTCGGTACACCAAAAGTGATTCTATGCATTTGAGAAACTAAAACTAAATACAAGGGAAGAATGGGAAAACTCCACACTCCACACCTTCGCTTTACTAATAGCCTCGTTCAGTTCAGGTTCAACTTCTTTCACCAAAATCCTCTTAAGCTTTACATTAGACAGTTTCTAATTCAAACGTAATAAGAATACGATTCCTTCTTGGAACTTTCACTTGTAAAACACAAGAATTAGTTGAAATGGAATGAAAGTGAAAATAAAGTATGGAAAGGAATTGCTTTCTCCATTTGGCTGCAGCATAACCTAAGTTTATAAATTGCTTACAATTTTCAATGCGTTTTCTCTTATGTAGTATTTTAAGATTTCTACTAAATAGTTTCCCTTCTATTTTATTAGTTTCTAGCATTCTATGTGTAACAATGTAATCACAGTCACAGAAATAAATTTCACATCCACACGCGTACACTATATTTAAGTATTTATTTACTTTAGTTTCTATTTTCTAGGAGAATTGTAGATTTCAGTTCAATCAACTCAACTAAATTCCAGGTCAGGCCATGTAAGTAGTGAATCTTACTTAGCTTAGTAAATTTTGCTTGCTCCTTGCTGAATTTATTGAATTAGCTACACAGGTTTCATTTTACAAGGGATCTGTGCAGGAATGTATAAATAAATCTTAGCAAAAATTGTAGACACCTTACCTTCCTTCCTTGTCTTGTTTACTCGTAGAGTTTGAGACTAAGTTGAGTTGACTGAAAAGTTATTTAGGGTTGATGTTGATTGCGAGAACGCTAGGAAATGAAATCACTCAAGTCAACGTAATTCGAAACAAGGAATTGCGATTTAGTTAGTTTTTGTTACCGAATACTTTCGAAGAGCTTATAAATGCGTTCCTTTTAGCAGATTTTCTATTTCTACTTCGTATACGTTTCTCTACATATATACAGACATACAGAAACTCGGCTATTTACTCAAGATTTTAGTTTTGCAACGCATTTAGTTTATAAGTCATAGTCATGAAGATCTATTAGGAATTGAAACTCTTAAAAATTGACAACTGTTGCTCCAATTGTCAAAACATCAATAATTTAATTCATATTTGCTGGAAAAAGTCAATAATTTATAGCAATATTTTCCCATTTACCAAAATATTCGTCAAAAACCCTTTATTGGTAAAACATTAAAAATACAACTTAAATAAAAAAATTTTTGACAAAAATCCCCACTTTTAATTAAATTCAAAAAATACATTTTGCCTGTAAAAATACCTCATTGCCAAAAATTCAAAAATGTTCTATGTATCTATTTACGTATAATATTTCAAAGTTTTACTGCAAAAAACGTATTTAATTATTAATTTAAATAATTGTACATTATACCTTATAGGTTTTTCTTCACATGACTTGTATATCTAATATATTACTACTTTACCAGAGTTGTTTGCGTATCGTACACGTGTATTGTATAGAAGAAAGTATTTTATTTGCAAATAAAGTGATGGATGGATTTAGTTTAGTTTCCTCTCGTTCCTTTCTCTCTAGACATTTCTGTACTAGGTTGTGGAATGAAATTAACTAGCGAAAAGTTCATAGCACAGCTCACAAATAAGTGTGTAAGTAGTTTCAGTATTCAGAAAGTAGTAAGCAAGTGTGTGTCTGTACGCAATATTATGTAGTTTAAAACAAACGGAAAAGGAAAGTGAAATGAAACCGCAAAACAGGAATTAGAGATAGAAACTACATTTGTAAATGGGTTTCTGGGCTTGTCTCCTCTGTTTATAGTTTTGTGGATAGAAAATACTTGTTGTTGGCTGTTGGGTTCCTTTTAGTAAATACTTACATACTAAAATACTAACTACTAAACTAATGCAAGAGAAATCTCCATCCCTCTTCTCTTATCTGATGAAATAGCGAAATAGTAAATGTAAGTTTTCGGTTTGAGAGTTAATCCCTGCCATAGCGTGTAGCTTTACTTTTACTTTAGTACTATCTCATTGGAAAGCAACGGACCATTCATGCATTCATTTCATTTCGTCCATTAGGAAATCTTTTTACTTTTCTTTTTTATACGTCTCTTTTTTATACAGGGTAATTCATGATGTTAATCCGACCCTGAAGTTCACCTCTTCCGCAACTTTGGAACGTGGACAAAATTCAGAATAATATTTCGAGAGAAAGCTTTTGCCAATTTATGATTCGTTATATTTAAAGAACTCTATAAATGTCAAAAATGTGAATTTTCAAACTTTTCCGATTTTCTATAGCTCCAAA